>PVKU01004889.1:0-135641 GCA_004027475.1 Anoura caudifer
ATTGATTTGAGTCCCAGTTTTCCTCCCATGTCTGTTGGTTCCCCATGCATCTTTCTTCATTTCACTTATTGTAGCCTTCATTTTTTCATCTAATTTGTGAGCAAAATCAACCAATTCTGTAAGCATCCTGATTACCAGGGTTTTGAATTGTGCATCTGATAGGTTGGCAATCTCTTCATTGCTTAGATAAATTGGCTCTGGGGCTTTGATTTGTTCTCTAGTTTGAGCCATTTTCATTTCTGGATTTTTTTTGTTTGTTTGTTTGTTTTGTCTAGTCGCGGCTGTTATGTAGTGAGGGGTGGAGCCTCAGGTGTTCCCCAGGGCGGGACAGCCCAGTCGCTGGGTAGTGATGCTGTATGTGGGGGTGGGGTCTGAGAGGAGATAATGGCGGTTGCTTTACTCACTCTCAGATTCCAGTTCCTTTCACCGCTTCCCCTTTGCCTGGATTATCTGCACGTGAATGTGGGACCACCCGGTTAGCCAGCTGCCTTGTGCGGCCTCACTGGTTCTGCACAGTTGCTGCCCTGTGCCTGGGGACTGCTAGCCGCCGCCTGTGCACCTGGGGGCTGCCAGCTGCTGCTGCCTGCGTGCCCGTCCGCACCTCCGCTTTTTCCCGCCGTGACTCCGCCCCTCTTACCGGTCTGGATGGATCGTTGTTGGACTTCCAAACAGTTTGATTCTCTGAGTTCTGGTTGTTTTCTTGTTTCTAAATCTTTGTTGCCCTTAATTTTGGTTGTGAGAAGAGGCACAGTGCGTCTGCCTACGCCTCCATCTTGGCCGGAAGTCCAACATCTGTGGTATTTTAAATGCATGTATAATTAAAAGACTGGGGATTATGCATTTGTTAAAATTCATAGAACCATACAGGACAAAGAGCAAAATTTTAATGAATGCAGTTTTAAAAATCAGTTAGGATATTTCAGGCTTCAGAACAGAATGTAGACTGATAAAATAATATGTGTTACAAATGTATGAAATAATTTCACTGAAGGGAATGGGAGGAAAACTGATCTAAGTAACTGAGTAAATGAGTAGAGAATTTAAGTAAATGAGTAGAGGGTTTAAGACTAAGGACTAAAGGAACTATATATAAAAGATGTTTGTAGTCTAGTTAATAAAGTTGTTTCCCCTAAGGGTACAGATTAACAATTCTGATACCACTATACATGTATACTGAGATTGAGCAAACAAACAAATATGTGTTGGATAGTGGGAACCAGTTTTCTACTATTAGAATGAGATATAATTACAAATAAAGGTAGAAGGTTAGAATGAACCACGTGGTACTGAATGAAAGAGAACTCTGTATGAATTCATGTTTAGCTTAATATAGATATATGTGGATACATATTGAAATGATTAGACATGTATGATGCACAGCAAAATACAAGTATACCACATGTATTTTCTAGTTCTGTCAGTTGAACAGATCAGAAGAAACAAGCATACCCAGAATTCATATATTGATTACTAATACTATTTCTAATAAAGGAAACTAGGAGTCCTGAAAGAAATGGCTCTTTGTTGGCTGGGGAATGGAATATACAAAATCCTGAATCAACTTGTAGTGCTAGAAATAAGAAATTTTTCAAAAAACAAAACAAGGAGGTTATGTTAAATGTACACAGAAATTAACTAAAAGAGTTCCCAATGGTCAAAGCTAGACAATTTAAGCAAAACAAAAGCAAAAAACAAACAAACAATAGTGGGTTATAACTGAAAATATAAAATAAATACCAATAAATTCATACTTACATAAACAAGTTATCTGATAATAAACAATAGGGAGATAATAAATTACCCATGTCAAAGAGTTAAAAATAATTTACATAAATACTCCACCCTCAAAGAGGGAGAATATGACTCCTTGTTCCTTAAGTGTCAACTCTGTATAATGACTTTCTTCTTAAAATTGCAGTAGAGAGAAAAAAAAGAAGAAAAAAGAGTAACTTTACACTGGACAAAGTGGCAAACATTATTTCTGGCAAGATGATCAAGGTTAACATTATCAGTGATAAACACCTCCTTGATGTATTTATGGGAATGTCATTTCACCTCTGTAATCTTCCTCCCCAAAACTCACAACATCTGTTGAACCATGAGAAAAACATCAGAGCAACCCAAATTGAAGGACATTATACAAGACATCTTACCTGTGCTCTTCAAAATCCTCAAGGACATCAAAAACAAGGAAAATCTGAAAAAGACTGTCACAGTCCAAGGGAGCTGAAAGAGATTTGACAAGTAAATATAATCTATATTTTGGATAGAATCCTGTAACACAAAAGAACATTGGATAAAAACGTCAAAAATCTGAAAAAAGTATGGACTTAATAGTGTATTAATATTTGTTCACTAGTTATGTCAAAATAGCATAATAATGTGAGATGTTAACAAAAGGAGAAATGGGGAATTGAATATATGGGAATTCTAATATTCTTACATTACATCTAAAACTGTTCTAAAATAGAGTATGAGAGCTTTGGCTAAGATGGAGGCATAAGTAGAAAAGCTTCGATTCCTCACACAACCAAAAGAAGGATGACAACAAATTTAAAAGCAATAAACAACTAGAACTGCCAGAATAGCAAACTGCATGGAACTCTGATGCCCAAGGACTTAAAGAAATGTTCATCCAGATCAGTAAGAGGGGTGGAGATGGGCAGCCGGGCAGGCAGAGTCCCACAGCAAAGTGGGTTCATTGGAAAGTGGGGTTAGAGCTGAGCAAGTGAGCTGTATTGTTCTCTCTCTCTAAAAGAGAGACAGCGCCACAACACAGCAAAGAGGATTGCCCCATCATGGCAAATACCTAAGGCTCTGCCCCCTTACGACTTAACAATTGCACCGAGATGAAGAAATATGGCCCAAATGAAAGAACTTTTCTGGAGAAAGCTCTCCGGAAAAAGGAGCTAAGTGACAAGGAGATAGCCAACCTATCAGATGCAGAGTTCAAAATACTCGTGAACAGGATGCTCACAGAAATGATTGAGTATGGTCACAAAAAGAGGAGAAATGGTTGAGTATGTTCACAAAAAAGAGGAAAAAGTGAAGGCTATGCAAAATGAAATAAAGAAAAAATATACAGGAAACCAACAGTGAAAGAAAGGAAACCAGGACTCAACTCAATAACTTGGAGCAAAAGAAAAAACATCCATCCAGAACAAAAAGAAGAACAAGAATTTTAAAAAAATGAGGAGAGACTTAGGAACCTCTGGAACAACTTGAAGCACTCTAAATTTCAAATCATAAGGCAACCAGAAGGAAAAGAGGAAGCACAAGAAATTAAAAAAAAAAAACTTATTTAAACAAATAATGATGGAAAACGTTTCCAAATGTGTCAAATAGACTCCCAGAAAGCCAAGGAAGCCCAGAGAGTCCCAAAGAAATTGGACCCTAAGAGGAATACACCAAGGCAGATCATAATTAAGTTACCAAAGATTAAAGATAAGGAGAGAATCTTAAAAGCAGCAAGGGGAAAGGAGGGAAGTACCTACAAAGGAGTGCCCATAAGATTATCAGCTGATTTCTCAAAAGAAATCTTACAGGCAAGAAGGGACTGGAAAGAAATATTTGAAGTCATGGAAGGCAAGGACCAAGATTATGCTATCCAACAAATCAATTATTTAGAATTGAAGGGCAGATAAAGTGCTTCCCAGATAAGATAACATCAAAGGAGTTCATCATCACCATGCCCTTATTATAAGAAATGTTAAAGGGACTTATCTAAGAAAAACAAGGTTAAAAATATGAACAATAATATGACAACCAACACACAACTATCAACAACTGAACCCATAAAAACAAAAACAAATACTAAGCAAACAATAGAATAAGAACAGAATCATAGAAATAGAGATCATATGGAGGGTTATCAGTGAAGAGAAGGAGGGGGAGAATAAAGGGGAAAGGTACAGTGAATAAGAAGCATAATTGGTAGACATAAAATATACAGAGGTAGGTTAAGAATAGTATAGAAAATAAAGCAGCCAAAGAACTTATGTACCACCCATTGGCATGAACTAAGGGGGGTAAGGAGGAAAATTCTGGAGGGTGGAGGGCACAGGGCAGATTGGGTATGAATGGGAGAAAAATTTGACACAACTGTAATAGCATAATCAATATAATATACTTAAAAATAAAAATGTTCTAAAATAAAAAGTTTGTTACTGTTAAAAATACATAAAATACTGGAAAATAGCAGAAAAGGTGAGGAGGAGGAAGGTAAATAAAGTTTTCTAAGTCATCATCTCTAAAAATTGATAAAAATATTAATTTATAATTAAAAATCAAGAGTGCATTTGTAATCTCTCAGTTCCCACTTTTTTTAAAAAAGGAAAAGACTATATAAATAATACACATTTAGGAGAAAAAAATAAAGTAATTAAAATTGATTAATGCAATGTAGACAAGACTCTATAGATTAAATAACATAAAACATTATGCATTAAAAACAAATAGTAAGAGACATTGAAATAAAAAACAAACTGACAGTAACCAGAGAGGAGTGTGGAGAAGGATAATAGGGAGAATAGGGAAAAGACCATCAAGGAACATGTATAAAGGACATAAGGACAAAGCCAAAGGGGATAGGTTTGAGAGTAGGAGAAGGAGATGGGTGGGACTGGGGGTGTGGTGGGGTGAAAATGAAGATAACTGTACATAAACAACAATAAAAAATAAAAATATAGTAAGATAATAGTTGGAAACCCAGATACATTAGTAATTATTATATTATTTATATAAAATTGCAGGTAACCTATTTGTCTCTACAGATGACAACTGCATACAATTTAACTTAATCACTTAACAACAATTAGAAGAAAAAAGAAAAAAGTCAAAAAATGGTGTATTTCTCTGTGTTATCTTCTACCAGGAAAGGATAACAACACTGAATTTGTATGTGCCTAATAATAGCTTTGAAAACATAAAATAAGAAAATAAGATAATCCCTATGTTCATTGCAGCATAATTTACAATCATCAAGATATGGACATAGCCCAAGTGTCCATCAACAGATGAGTGGATAAAACAACTATGGGGCATTTACACAATTGAATACCACTTGGCTATAAAAAAGAAAATTTTATATTTTGTGGCAGTATGGATGGACCTGGAGAGCATTATGCTAAGTTAAATAAATCAGTCAGAGAAAGACAAATACCTTATGATTTCAGTCATATGTGGAATATAACAAAAAATACCTGAACTAACAAGCAAAACAGAGACAGACTAATAGAGGGAGAACAGATGACAGCTAAGTGGGGGAGAGAGGTGTGGAGGTGGAAGGACTGAGCAAAACGAAACAAAGATTCATAGACATGGACAATAGTGTGGTGACTGCTGGGGGAAAAGGAGTGTAAGGGGGCTAGAAAAACTATAATAAAGATTAAATTGAAAAAAAAAGTAATGTAAAGGAAAGTAGTCAAATTTACAGTCAAGTTAGGAGAAGTTCTATCACTTTCCTTAGTAATTGAAAGAATATGTAAGTTAAAAACATGAATTGCAGAATATTTTTGAGTGCATATAAATCATTTAATAAAATTTACCTTATTTTGAAACATATCAAATCTCGAAGTTAGATTAAACTTACCTTGAAATAAAGTTGAAAATCGATAACAAAAAACGACAGCTAGAAATAAATCCAAATGTTTCAACATTTAAACAATTATTTCAAGATAATCACTGAATAAAAGAAGAAACTACTGTGAATATTACATAACATTTTGACTGACTGATATTATAAATATAGAAAAACTTACGGAATACATCTGAAATGGCAATTTGAATGTGATGTGACTTCTAGCAAATAAAATTGTATTACACCTGAAGTAATACAATTTATGAAAATGACAAAGAAGAAATAGAAAAATACCAATAGCTTTGTACAGAATTAAGAAAACAAGCATGTAAATAGCCTTTTCCCTTGGGCCATGTTGGCTTTAGCAGTAAATATTTTTAACATTTATTATTTAACACCAAACAACTTACAGAACTCTTTTGAAGCATGTAAAAGTTAGAAATATGCTCCAACTTGTGTTATAAGGCAAAAATATTTGATATGAAGACCTGAAAATTCATTGCAAGAGAGAATAATTATAGGCTAACTTCTTTCATGAACCCTAAAGAAATTATTAGCAAATAAAATTCTAAAGAAAATTATTAGATGTAAATAAAATTGTACATGAAAATCAAATTGGTTTATCCAGGGATTTTATATATGTATAAAATCCAGGGGAAATTACACACACACACACACACACACACACACACACCCCTATAATTGCACATGTAATCTCAACAGTTGCAGAAAAAACATTTGATAATATTTAGCACTCATTCATAATAAAACTGTGAGTAAACTAATAATGAAAGGGAACTTTCTTAATCTGATAAAAATTGTACAATAAATCTTACAGCAGCCATCATGCTTAACTGTACAATATCAAAAGTTTTCCCCCTGAGTATAGAACCAAGAAGAGAATGCTTCACTATCTATACTTAACATTGTCCCAGAATTCCTGTCTAATAGATTAAGGCAAGAAAAATAAATAAAACTTATAGATTGGAAAGGCAAAAAAATTCACAATTATATTCACTATTGCATATTCAAAAGTTTTAAAAATAGTATTAGAATTAATAGAAAAGTAACTACAGTTGATCATGTTATTTGTGAATTCTTCTATTTGTTAACATTTGTTTGTGACATCAAATTCGATACTTATAGCACCTTTATGGTCATTTATAAAAATGCATAAAGGGCTGAAAAATTTGAGTTACCCAACATGCTTCCCAGCTGAGGTCAAACAAGGCAACATTGTCTTTTGTTTCAGCTTTCACACTATGGGTGTCCTTATCACTACAACATTTTGTGCTCTTTGTTGCTGATTTCTCTATTTAAAATAGCCACCAAATCTTGAGCTAAAGTGTTGTTATGTACTCCTGCACTCAAGAAGGCTATGATGTGCTTCACAGAGAAACTACATAAATAGGTAAGGTTCATTCAGGTGTGAATTATAGTGCTGTTGACTGGGAATTCAATGTTAATGAATCAACAGTACATACTAAATAATATGTCTCTAAGCAGAAATACACACAAAAAAACAAGTCTATGCATTGATCTACTGAAAAAAATGTGACAGAGAGACTCACAGGAATAGATATAACTGTGTTTCCCCTAGGAGCCATGGTTCAATATTCACAAATTCAGTGCTCACAATGACTCTTGAGAATTAATTTTATATGCAAGACCTATATATAAATCTTTAGTGTTTTTATATATTCTAGGTAATAAACAATTAGAAAATAAAACTGTTTAGATAACATATGCAAACATTTAAAAATTAGAAAACCTACAAATAATGCTAACAACAAATGAATAAGACTTTATAGGAAAAATGTCAAGATATTTTTAGGAAAAATTAAAAGAGTTAACCCTTTCCTCATACAGACACACATATATAGTATGCATGGAAATAAAATTCCATAACTTTCTCTGTGTCTTCTTTATTGCCCATAACCCTCAAAATCAGACTTGTGTTAAATAAAAGGGGAGAATCTTTTTTCTTTAAACTTAAAGAACTTCCTTGGATTTCTTGGACAGATATAATATCTTATTTTTGTTTTTGGAAAAGCATATGACCAAATATTTGCCTCCTGCATTATTTTTATTTTTAAGTTTTCCACATTAAATGCAAATTCTCTTGAGGTTGTGGAATCTGAAACTACATTTAGGTTAATACCTTCAGTAACAGAAAAATGAAATGAAAATGGGAAGGGGTGCAGAATGGGAAGATTATAGGAGGGAGAGATGTTTAAAGACAAGTTGCACATAATAGTACTTTTATACTCTGCTTGTACTCACAAAATATTTTCTTTTATTAAAATTAAATCTCACCTATTACAGTTAAAACCTCTTTCATCATACTGAACCACCAGGAGAAATGGAGAAGTGTGGTTCTTATTCACTAAAGTAAGTTTCATAGGGGAAATCTACTATAAAGACGTTGCTTTCTCTAACATGGTCTAAATCTGTCTCTATTTTCCTCTGTGGCTCCATTTCTGACTCATTAATCAGCTTCATTATTTAATGAATCTCTTTACTCACTGATTTTCTGAATTACTAAAAGTATTATCAATATAAAGCAGTTGTTTAGCCATTTGGGGATTTGCATCACTCCTAATTTTACTATTTGTGACACACATTATATTTTAGGCCATATATTCTACTGTCCCAACATAAGAAATGATATTTTTAATGCTATTCCTAGAGGAATATAATTGTTATAATATGATGATGTTAAGTTCCATATATCAAAAAAGTGTCTTCTAGTCATATTCTTGAAACCTTGCAGAGATTTTAATATGAGAATGTTACAGAAGAAATGGAATATATAGCAAGTCTAACCATATCATTCTCCAGATCAGAAAACTGGGATTCCTTTCCTAAAAGTACAAAGGTATAATGAAGGACCTAAAATCTTGCCTCATGGACACAATTATTTAAGCATTATTTTGTGGTATATAATAATTATTCATTTCCCCTCATCTTTGCCACCTGAATGTTTCGTTGTTCAGCTGAGTTGAAAGAACAGATGAAGGTTAAATAGGCAATACTCAAGAGCACAGTTACTGGTAAATAACTACAATAAGGACATTATAATGATGTAATTAAAATCAGCACACTGAGAGAGATTATGAGTGTTTTAGCCTGCTACCTCTTTTAAATTATACCATTGATTTACCAATTTAGCTGGAGTCAATGCCTAAATGTCCACATGTCTCACTTAGTCTTTGAAACCTGTGAAGTCAGCAACAATAGCTATATGCCCTGTGTCCTGCTGCTGGGGGCACAGGCACACTCCATGATAACTTCAGGACACACTTGCATATCTGAACTACTCATAATCACTTCATAAACTTTTTCCGGGATTCTGAAAGTGTTCCTTTCAAACATAGTGCTAGAACTTTTGGTGGCATTTAGTCTTATTAGAAACACACTAAAACCTCTGTCAAAGAATAAAAATCTACAGAATACAGGTCTGTCTGAAATCTCTCTAAAATTGTTTCTTTTCTGATGCCTTGAAAGGATCTCGCTTTAAAGAAGAGGATTCATCTCATATGGTGGTCCTACCTTGCTGACTCCAAAGATAACTTTGTAATAAGACTCCAGGGTATCCATATTTCAATCTCCAATATTTCAATCTCCATGTAATAAGAACAGTCCCTTCTGTTCTTATTACAGAAGGGACTGTTGGGACAAAAGAAATAAGGGGAGAAGCATTAATATAAATATGTTAATGGTGCTTCTTCTCTCTAGGGAGTGGGGAAGGACCCACAAAAAATGGGTTTGGAATTTCCAGAGGCAGCAGAATTGAAGCCATAGCTGGCAATTGATTGGTTTCTATACCCCCAAGGAAAGGTAAACAAGCTAGCATGGCCTGTGACACAGCTAGAGAAGGCTTGCACAGAGTATACACAGGCTGAATAGGTCACAACACATGTGTGCTGTGGTGGTTATTATGGTGTCTGGACGAGGGGCAGGGTTGATGCTGCACAGGTGGAGAGCATGATGGATGCTAGCCTGGATTGACTGGGTATTTGGATGCTTATACTGCACATGGAATTTTGGTCCCAGATTTTCAGATGGAGGGCTGGGTTTTTTCTGTGTTCTGTGGAAGAGAGCGTCCAGGAGCTGGGGAATCCCAATGGCAACCTTTTAATGATTACCTTTTTCCTTTCTCATCAGTCTTCACATTATGCCTGTGTTCAGCAGCAAGTAGTCAAATCCCACTTTGTTTGGTAACAGTTTTGGCAAGACCCAGGTGGGACAAGTAGACATTTGTCAAGTCTCAGCAGCCTGTGGCAGGCTGACCTCAAGAGCACGGCTGTGAGAATTTCCCAATCTTAGGGAATTTCTCCGCACTCCAACTAAAGGCACTAGTTACTAGGAATGACAGAATGGTGGAAGTAAACAGGTCAGGGGAACAAAGGGGTCCCCAAGACTGAGTGAGATGAACTGACATGCACACTGGGGGTTGGGCACTTATATGTGGGTATTATACCAGTCAGGGTGTGTCACATAGGTGCTATGCCATTTTTGTTCCAGGCAACATGGTTGGACTATGTGCCATATGGGCTATGTGCTATATGAGCACTGTACCAATCAGGTTTTCTGCACAACTGAGATTTAATGGGGGAAGTTCTGTTTCTGGAGGCCATGAACTGAGCTCTAAGGGGGACCATTTGAGATAGCAACTGGGATCCAATGGGGACCATTGGAGCTCTGGCGGCCATGAACCGGTATCCAATGGATGAGGACTGTGTGAGCTTTGGGGGACATTGGTGAAAGGAAATGGGTATGGGGAGGAGATAGACTGTAAGGGGGTGGGTGAGAATCACCAAAGCTTTTGGAGAAACGGTTCAAGGGCCACTATTTGTTCCTCCAGCTCCACAAACAGGAACCTAGGAGGCCACATGGCTAGGATGAAGGATCACCAGAGTTCTAAGGGGCCACAATTTGCAGTACCAGTTGGGAGAAGATGAGACCCCTAAACCTGATTGTGGGATGTAGTAGATTCAGGTTTTGCTTACATGTTCCCAATTAGCCTGCATCCTATTAAGTCCTGGCTTTTGGCTTGTACGTCCAGGCCATTAGGAGCTGTTCTATTTCAGCCATTGGAGTGAGCCCACTGGGCAGAATTTTAGCAGACTGGACAATGTATAAACATTATCCAATGTGTAGGAGGAATTAGTTTTCTACTGTAACACTGCTTGGTCTATGTACATTTTGAACTATGGGGAAAATGGCACATAAATGATTCCATAAATTGCTATACCATCATGAACTGTATTGTCAATGATTAGGAAAGTGGGATGAGATCCCTTTGTCCAGGCATGCAGGTCATTGCATAATAGGATTATTGCAAGACCTATGTTTCAAGAAGATATAGACTGTGTTTGCAAATGGAAGGACTTTCAGCTACCTGATATAGAGTTAGAATATATCCTTCCTATTGTTAAAAAAAGACAAGGATCGAAAGTGAGGCTAAACTGGTTATCTCTGAATAAGAAAGTTTTTGAAAGTTGCAGAAGGTTTGTAAATGTTGGTGAAGGCTCCAGAAGGCTGTGAAGGTTTTAAACTGGAGAAGAAAGAAACCTCAGTTCTTGGCTCCAGTTATTTTATTCTTGCTTTCTGATCTTGTGGGGACATTATTTGATCTTTGCTGTTTTGTGTACAGTGGGAATCCTCTGTCTCTGTCATTTGGTTCTGGTTGGCATACTGGATGGAGTGAGAGAATCTCTGCCATTTGACTTAGGAAAGAAGATTTGGAATACTGTTTGGCTTAAAGGTTTTTTTTTTGTTTGTTTGTTTGTTTCTGTTTTGTAAGGAAATTGAGCTTTCAGAGAGTTGAAACTTTGCATTAAGTTGGGAAGAAATCGTACGGTTTTAGTAATAAGAGGCGTAAGACATGGAGATGCAATTCTGGTGGATATTTGAAGGACAAGAATTTTCATTTATGTTTTGCATTTTTCTCCCTAGCTGATCTCTCCATAATGTGGCATTCTTAAGGAGTGAGTAATGGCATACATTTTCTTTGAGTAAAACCAATAAGGCAAGTTTCCAATAGGTAATTTTAATACTGAGAGATCAGGAGTAAGAAGGGGCCAAAGGAGGAAGTTGCCTGAGGCAATGGTGAACAGTGTAGGATGGGATTGGCAGAGCTGATGGATGCCACCAAAGCACATGGAATTATGGGCTAGAAGATTTAAAATAAAAGGAGGCTGAGACTGGCTCTCTGACTCTCTCTTCTGTAAGGATGCCTGGATAATCATGTGACAGCTGCCTGAATTTCCCAAAGGATGGTATTTGGGATGGGAGAAGAAATTCTGAGCACAGAATCTAGATTCATTCAACCTAGCAGAGGGTCGCAGGGTTATCCTTCTTTAGGTGTTTTAAATAGATGTGAGTTGAGGCAGAAGCCTGAAATTCTTCCAAAATTGTGTAGCTTCTGTATCTGATGTAATTTTACTTTGTAAACTAATCCTATAGAAATAAGATAATTAAAAATCAACAGGGGAGAGTGCTAGGAGAACTTAGGTGTTAAAGAGTTTAGCCTTAATTGATAGACTTAAGTAACTGTACCTGTGGAAAGCTGTTATTCCAAAGTTGTGTAGCTTTTGAAAAAAGACTTCTTTTCTTTATCATCAAACCTTTGCCTTCAGAATTTGCCTACAGGGTGGCAGTGGCAGTAGAATCCCACTTGTTATTTCATAACAGCAATGGCAACTTTGGTGGGACCCTAACTCCTTGTGGCTGGTCAACACCAAGAGCGGGGCTGTGGTGTTTCCCACTATCCAGGAACTGTTGTGCTTGCCTGCTCAAGATGTGGGCTGCCTAAACACGCCTAGGGGATGAAAATGAGATGGATCTGTGAAGGAGCTGGGAAATGAAGTATGGGTGAGGTGTGCTGTGGGGAAGCCAGTGTGTGGGGACTATATTTTTGAATTGGATGGCAGAGTTGCTTGTGAATACTCTGGAATAATGGATTCGTGGATAACAGGTTTATTTAGATGTTCTCAGGTTTCTTGGATTTTTCTAGTTATAACTTTTTTGTATGTATTTCTGGGTCAATAAGGGTAGTTTTGTGCTGGCTCCTAGAGAAAGCCCACTGGGCAGGATTTTGGCAAACTGGAGCATGTACTGTCATTATTCAATGTCCAAAGACATATTGGTATATAATTGTAATACTGTGTGCCCTACATATATTTTGGATTATGAGGAAAGGTAGCCTGTGCATGGTTCCCTAAGTTACTGTACCATTATACAATTGGAACAGTATTGCCAATAGTTAGACAGATGGGATGAAATCTGTTATATCAGTGCATTCATGTCATTGCATGATAAGATTTTGTCAGGGACAGAAAAACATCTGATGATGCAGAGAAGGGATGAGGCCTCAAAATCTCTCCCTGACAATAAGGCACAGGAAGAAAAGGAGAATGAGGAGATAAACCTCATCAATGATCTGAGCCCAGATGACTCAGTGTTGGTTGCAGGAGAACCTCCCCTTCCACCACACACTCCACTAGCTACTCCTGAATTAGGGCCCATAGAGACAACCGCTCAACCCTTTATGATGAAGGATGGGCCTCCTCCTCAAAGACCCATCAAGGCACCCAATTTGGCCAGGAAGCCTCTCTATCTGAAGCAAGGCAGCTCTCTTTGAGGCATTATCCTATAGATGGAACAACTCAGGAAAGTCATCCCAATGACTACCATTGGGCCCATACTCCATTGTCCACTTCAGACTTACTGAATTGGAAGAATTTCAATCCTTCATACAAGGATGATCCCCAGAGAAGGGCAGATCTTATAACCTTCATTTTTGCTACTCATTATTCAAACTAGGCATATGTACAGGCTGTCCACAATATCTTATTTACACAAGATTAGAGATGGTTGGGTATAAATAAGCCTATAAAGGGGCCAAGCATTTACATCAAGAGAATCTCAAAGGAACACCAACCCAGCTGGGCAATTCCCTAGACAGAGCCTGATCAGAACCCAAATGGTGGGGGCCTAGTGTTCCTGGAAAGTTACAGAAAGGGCATATTTGAAGGGCTTAAGAAAATGGTGCCTAAACAAATGAGTCTGAATACAATACAGACCCTTCAGCCAAAGCCAGATGAGGACTCTCTTGAATTTTTTGAGAGGATCTATCAGGCCTATGGGAAGCACATGGATACTGATTCATAGGCAACAGACAGTATGCAGATGGTGAACTTGACTTGTATTGGGCAAAGTGTCCCATATATCAGAAAGAAACTGCATTTATACAGGGCATTGGAATTGAATCCCTCTCAGCTGGTGGATATAGCTTTTAAAGTTACATTGCCTAGAAAGCAAGGAAGTTAAAACAGGCCATGGCATTTTTAGAAACAAGGTAGGGTAACCATAGGAAGAGGTTGGGCCATAAAAGAAAGAGGAGAGGCCCCTTTGCTGCCACTCAGTGTGCCTGTTTTAAGGAGGAGGGCTGCTGGAGAAGGGAATGTCTGAATCTTAAAAGGGAAATAAAGAGGTTGGAAGCCCTAACTGAGACACATTCTTCCCTAAAGATCATGGTATTCAAGTCCTGGATTCACCACACATACATATAATAGGCACTGCCTTAGGAGGACTTGAATCCTGCTGCTGTGGTTGGTGCTGAAAGGCAAAGCTGGACTGGCACTCTGGAAGGACATTTGAAGTTTCTCTTTTGGAAAAGGACAGTGACCCTCAATGCAATGTGACTATGTTCCCTTCTCTTTATTTATGGGCTTGCAAAGCTAAGGACTTTTAGCTGCCAGATACTGAGTTAGAGTATGTTCCTTCCCATTGTGAGAAAAAAAAAACAAGGGTTGGAAGTGAGTTACAGTTATTTCTGAATGAGTAAAGTAATGTAGAAGTTTTGTGAAAGTTGCAAAAGGTGTGTAGAAAGTTGTAAATACTATAATAGGAGGTCATGGACATTTTATCTGACATGGAAATGCAATCTTGGTGGATATTGGAAGGACAAACATCTTCCTTCATGCTTTGTATTTTTCTCCCTACCTGATCTCCAGATTTTGGCATGCTGTAAATAGCATAAAGTTTCTTTGCATAAAACTAATTAAACCAGTTTCCAAAGGTGGTTTTGTTAACCAGGAATTTAACTGGAATGCTATGCCTGAAGGAGGTATGCATGAATTCTGGTTGTTAACAGAAAGCCTTACGGAACTGAGAATGGCTTTTATAGCTAATGAAACTCCCACTGGAAAAATAGTCCGGTACCTTGTATAGTTGTGTGGCTCACAGCAGTCTTTCTAGAGAAGGAATAAAAGTTGCTTTCTTGAAAGATGGCAAGGAAACTTAACACACAATGGGAACATCAAGGACTTGATGAATACAGGCACTGCAGGCAAAGCTGGTTGCAGCTGTGTGGTTTGGCTTCTGTGTCCTGAAGGGCTGACTAAAGTTCAATCTAAAGGTTCCTTGTGGGAGTTCCCATAAAGTAGATGTAAAGATCCTATATAATCAATTGTTGCTTTTGTTGTATTTATGCAAATAAATGGTCAAAATTAAAACTGTGTGTAATGCAGTTACTTTAATGACAATGAGGGTGATCTTAAGGACATGCATTGTGTTTCAAGGAAAACTGAAATTCTCAGTGGTGGACATTAGACTCTAACACAACTTACTGTCTTCAAGGTTTTGTTTTCACTTAGAAGTTGAACAGGGTTTGTGACCTCATCAGAGATGTTCAATTTATGGGCAGGAAAAACTTGCCAGATTGTCACTATTTAATAGAATTCCAGCAAAAGGCTTGCAACTGAATATCTTTTCAAAAGTCAGTCTTGTATGCTCAAAGACTGATTTGTGGGTATTTTGTGAATTAACCTGTGTGTTCTTCCTTCTATTTTCATGGGGCCTATGATCTCATTACCTTGGTAACTCTTTACACAGGATAGGCCTCATTTGACAAGTCCATCTGTGTCATCTACTCCTGAAACTCAACAGTTTTCTTGACTTAGTTGTTGAGTTAGTGAAGTTTGGGGTGGTCTGTCAACTTCACTTAAAACTCTTTTCTTTTCTGTCCTAAATGTTTGACAGAAAGGCCTCAGAAAGGGTAAAAGTGGTGGGGGAAATCCTAGAATATTTCCCCACCCTGAGTTAATTATAGGGAGCAAAAGAGCTTTAGAAAGGTGTGACACACTTTGCACACCTTCTTTCAAAAAAGCTACTGGTTCTTAATCAAATGCATTGTAGAATTGGTCCATACCTTAGTCATTTAGTGGTTATAGTACTGATTGTGTCTTGTAACTCTGTTGCAAATTTTTTCACCTACAGAATACAACAAGGATGCCAACATGTCCAACAATTCCATCTTTTAGACCTTGTGAATGCCACTTTACCAAAACAAACAACTGATCTGTACTTTGCAAGATTCTTCTCCCTTGTGTGAAGGCCTCCCTCCATTCCAGGCTCTCTTTCTGTTAGATCTCTGGACCAGGGGTTGGTAGAACTATAGCCATTGCCAACAGGAAGTAGCTACAGAAGAATGAGACCTTCACCCAGTTGCCTTTGTAACACTATAAAGGACCCCAAGTGCTAGAGGGGGGATTGAGACAGAGATCTTAGCAGGTGACTAGGGAAGACTAGTGAAGGCCCATAGAAGGAGGTTGCCTGAGGCAATGGTAAACAGTCTAGAACAAGATTGGATGAGAAGATGAAAACTTCCAGAGTGCATGAAATTATGGGTCAGGGAACTTAAAATAAAAGGAAGGCAGAGGCTAGCTTTCTGGCTCTCTCTTCCTCTAGATACCTGAATGACTTTGCTTAAGCTGCCCATATTTCCAAAGGATGGTATTTTGTAAAGGGAGAATAAACTGTAGGCACAGCCTAGATTCAGGCAGCCAGGCAGAGAGTGGCAGGGTTATTCCCCTTTGTATGTTCAAAAGTGAATAGGCCTGAGGCAGAAGCCTACCATTCTTCCAAAACTGTGTAGCTTCTGTGTCTTATGTTGTTTTAGTTTGTAAACTAATCCTATAGAAATAAGATAATTAGAAACTAATGGGGGAATGATAGGAGAACCTAAAAGTTAAAGAGTTTAGCCTTATTTGGCCAGCTTAAGTGAGTAATACATGTGGAAAATTGTTATTCCAAAATTGTGTAGCTTTTGAATAAAAATACTCCTTTCTCTTATTACCAAACTTTTGCCTCTGGAATTTTGCCTAGAGAGTGGCAGTGGGTAGTAGCACCCCAACTGCTGTTCAGTAGCAGTCTTATTAACCAAGAGTTTGACTGGATGTCACATACCTGTTAGCATGCCTGAAGTCTGGCTGTTACCCAGAATGTCTTGAGGAACTAAGATTGACTTTTAAAGCTAAAAAATGTCCACTGGAGAAGTGGCCTCATACCTCATTGGTCATTTGGTTCATACCAGTCTTTCCAGGTAAGGAATGAAGTTTGCATTCCTGAAAGATGGTAAGGAAGAACCTTAAAACACTTTGAGAACCTTAATGATTTGAAGAAAGTGGGAACTGGAGGCAAAGCCTAATGGCAGGTGTGTAGTTTGGCTGCTGTGCACTGAGCACTGACTAAAGACCAATCCAAAGATTCCTTGTATGAGTTCCAGCAAATCAGATTTAAAAAACTCTTGTGATCAATTAGTGTTTTTGTTGTGCTATACAAATAATCAGAAAAAAACTCGGGTAGTTAGTTTGATGACAGTAAGAGTTATCTTTAGGAGAAAAATCATGTTTCAAGAAAAATCACAATGCTCAGTGGTGGATATTGGACTCTAATGCAGCTAAGTGTATTCAAAATTTTTGTTTTCACTTGAAAGTTGAACTGGTTTCTGTACACAGATTTTACCCCAGGATTGACGACATCACCAAAGATGTTCAACTTATGGCCAAGAAGTATCTGTCAAATGGTCACTGTTTAATGTCATTCCAATAAAGGCCTTGCAATGGGAGACCTTCTCAAATGATAGTTTTGCAGACACAGAGACTGATTTATAATTTGTTGTGTGAATTAACTTTTATGTTTTTTCTTCTGTTTCCATAGGGTATATTTCTATGACCTCATTTACCTGGGTGATTGTTTACATATTATAGGCCTCACTTAAGAAGCCCATTTGCATCACCACCTCCTGAGAGTCAACAGTTTGGTTTAATTAAATTGTTGAGTTAGTGAAGTATGAGTCAGTTTATCAGCTAAAACTTTCATTTTCTGGTCTAATGATTTAGACAGAAAAGGTCCAGGTGTGTTAAATGGAGGAATCTTAGAATATTCCCATCAGTCTAACTTATGTATAGTATACAAAAGGGCTTCAGACAGGTGTAACACACCTTGTAAGCCTTCTTCTGAGAAAGCCATTCCTTTCTTAATCTGGGGCATTGTAGAGTTAGTCCCTACTTTTGTCACTTAGAGGTTATGATTCTACATATGCCTTCCAACCTTCTTGCCAAGTTTGTCACCTCCAGAATACAAGGATGCCAACCTGTCCAGCAATGCTATCTTTTAGACATCACATCACCACTTTCTAGGGACAGCCAACTGTCTGGACTCTGCAAGATTTTTCTCACTCACGGGAATGTCTCCCTCCATTCCAGACCTCTTTTCTTGTTAGGGATCCATGGACCAGGGGATAGGCAGGACTCTCTTTGGCCACCATGAAGTAGCTACAGAAGAATAAGAACTTTTCCCATTTGTCTTTTTAAGATTACAAAGTTCCAGAAGTGATAAAAGATAGATTGTTAAGAGGGGGCAGGGGTCTGGCCAGATCACTGGACAGAATGGAGAGATCCCCCAAAATGAGTCCTGAAGTGTTAGAGGCAGCAGAATTGAAGCTGCAGCCAGTGCTTGGTAGATTTCCACTCCCATAGGTAGGATAAACAAACTAGCATGGCTCATGACACAATCACAGGAAACATGCACAGAGTATGTTCAGGCTGAAAAGGTCACAGCACATGTGTACGATGGGGTTTATCATGTTGGCAGGAGGAGGGGCAGAGATGCTGTGCAAACTGATGAGAAAATGGATGCTAGCCTGGATTGGCTGAGATTTTTAGACACTTCCTCCACTATGAGATTTTAAAGCAGTACTTTTAAACACAGAGTGGATGTAGACTCACCTTTTTTCTTTCTTCCCTTTGCTGTACCAGTTGGGCAGCCAGAACACTCATGGGACACAGTGGGTGCTGGGCTCTGCTCATCCCATTTTTCCTTGCCCCTGGTCACTGAATTGGGAGCTAGGTCACACCAAGGTAAAGTCCTATATGCACAGGCCTGTGCTCCAGGGATGTGTGTCACATCATTTGCACCCCACAGGATGATGTTGTTCCAAACTGAATAGGTTGTGGACTATGCCTTTTCTATCACTTTGAGACCAATGGATGGGTGTAAAGTCCACAGCAGCCTTGGGCTCCAGGGGGTCCACAGGTAGACCCCTGCATGATCAGCGGAGTAGTCTTTCAGTGGCCCCAGGCCCAAGGAGAAAAAAAGAAGCTGCAGTGAAGCTATGGTAATGTCCGGTCTACATCTCATTCACATTCCAAGGAGAGAAAGCCTGAAGCCAGAGGCTCATTGTGTAACAGCCTTAGGCCCCAGAAGGACAGATAAGAATGGAATGGGGTGTCTGGACATTGACTCTGTCTTTGGGGGTGGCTGGGTTCTTACTGTGTTCTGCAGAAGAGATTGTCCTGGAGTCAGGGAGTCCCCAACTCCCCACAGTTGTCAACCTTTTAATAAAAGTCATTTTCCTTTCCCACTAATTTTTGTGTTATACCTGTGTTCAACCACAGACACTGAATCCCATTTTGTTTGGTAACAATGGTGCTCAGTAATTTATTTAATTACTCATATATTGACTCTCTTTTTATAGACTATGAGTTCCCTAAGTAGAGGTGGTACGTGGGTTTTGCCTGCTCTTATAATCCTATTGTCTGATACAGTACATCAATGAATAAGTCCCCAAACAACTTGCAAGTAATAAACAGAAAGTTTCACTAGCTTCTTATTTTATTTCCTCTTTCATCTGATATGGTTAAATTATTGACTAGTGGCTGAATAAAATTGATAAGTGTTGTCTAGATGTTTGTGTATTACCAGGTAATTTTTATGTTTATTGTTACAAAGTAATCTGTTTCTTTTGCTTTTTTTGGTATTTTTCTCTATTGAATTTTATTCTAATAATTTTGACCACTTCTCTAATTGAATAGAAAATTTGAAAGCTATCTTACAAAAATATTAAAACATGTTATTTTAATTTCCTCTTATTTTTCTTATTTCTTTATTTCATTGGGATCTTGTGAATTTATGTATTATTGGAATCTCTATCACTTGTCGATACATCCTTAAAAAAACCCCTCAAACTTGCCTTCCATCTCAAAATTATTAAGTCAGTCATTATACAATATAGTTCATCCATACTTATGAGATTACTAAAGCAATGAATAAAAACTCCAGTAATTGTTACTAATTAGCCTGTTATTTGGGTTCTCTTCATTTAGATTTTTTATTTGTTAAGGTAGGTATATATTATTTTGTCTAGTAGTAAAAAGTGAGATCTTTCTAAGTTTCTTTGCTTGCCCATTGTATAATTATGCAAAGAAAGTTTTAATTAACACTGGTAAATCTTGTTACACATAAACTAATACACAAGCTTTGAGCAATACTTTTGTTTAGGATAAATTAGGATTATTTGTCATTCTACCTAAAGGAAAGTGTTCTCAAGCCTTAAAAACATGTGTAGCCAAATCCTGGCAGTTTCTGGGATTAGAATGACTAACTTGTTTATAAAAGAATATTGTTCTTAGCACAAGATCTGCTAAAGTCTTCTTTTCCCTTTCATATTATTATAAATCAAATAATTGAATTATAATAATATAATTTAATGTATTGTTATTTAATTATAAATATATTAACACTATTTCCTGACATTTACTTCCTATGTAAGTTATGGCTCAGATAACCAAAGCTAAGATGTTGAATTTTTTAAACCACAAAGTTAACACACAGTATGAGTTTCAGTACTTTTTATATCAAACCTGTTACTGTCTTTGTTACCAAACAGGGAGTAACTGAGAAAGTTGAGAGAGCAAATAACCCAGTGTCTTGTGGGTTGGGTATTATGATGTGGCTCTAAAACATTATCTGGAGATTCATATTTTTCTGGGGCAGGCTTGAGAGAACTATTTGTACATAAGAGCCAAGACAATTCTAGAGCCAAATAGAAACATTTTTGATTCTGTTCATTTTGAATTTTCTACACAATATCTCCTAGTCAGAGACCTAGATATTTATATCTATAAAGTGCTTTATTTTGTAATTTTGGTCAAAGCACTTGATGAAGATCCCCTTAAAATCATAATAAAAATAAAACACATAAAATAGTAGTAGAAATTCAAATATCATGATTTCACCCTGCATGTAAGTATTTCTGCATTCTCTCATCTCCTCACCTTAAGTGAACATCATTTAAAAAGCTATTTTTTTCTCATTCCTGTTTGTAAACCTGAAGTTCATACTCTGAGCATTGGCACTGGTAAATACTCATCAAACATTTGTTGAAAACAATTGAATTAAAACTCCTGTTGTGAATGAGCAACATTAAAATTCAATAAGATGTTAAATAATCTGATATTTTTAAAGTGAAACCTAATTAAAGTCATTGATACTCTCTAAAATATTGAGGGATATATATGTGTGTGTGTGTGTGTGTGTGTGTGTGTGTGTGTGTGTACTCAGATTTTTTTTTTTTTTTAATATGAACCAGTGGTTTAATAGAAATAGGCTTTTCCTGCCAGGCAATATATCCAGAACATCGATCCATTTCTGAAATAGCACCACTTTGGAAACCTGTGAGAGCTGACTCAATATCGTGTAAGAAATTAGTTGATCCAGAAATAAAGAGCCCATATACTCTTAAAAATATTTAGCACAAGTAAGCAGCAGAAACAGTTGCAAAAAAAGGAACTAATAACAGTGAATTTTCTCACAGGTGAATTGGCATTACAGTTTCTGAAATATCTGTGAAGTTTTGCTTCTCAGCTGGAGGTTGATGCTCTTTTTTAATGTTATCTCATAAGGGATGGTATTATATCACCTTCTAGATACAATCTGCACACAGTTATTAGAGACTTTTAAATCCACTGTGAACTGACCTCTTGAATATTTACTCTCACTGGTGGTTTCTACTTTTTTCTTAATCAAATGTGATCTTAACATATCCCAGAATAAATCTTACTTAATCATGGTTTATGATCTTTTGATGTATTGCTGTATTCAATATGGTAATATTTTGTTGAGGATGTTAGCATCTATGTTCAACAGAGATATTAGCCTATAACATTATTCTTTTTGTAGTGTGTTTTATCTTGCTTTGGAATTAGGATAATGTTGGACTCATATATAAGCTTGGGAGACTTTCCTCATCTTGAAATTTTTTAACCAGTTTGAGAAGGATAGGTGTTTTGAAAAGTTTGATAAAATTCACCTGTGAAGAAGTCCAGTCCATGGCTTTTTTGTTGTTGTTGCTGGGAGGTGTTTATTTTTATTTATTTTTAATTTTTTTAAATTTTTTTACTGATGGTCGAGAATAGTTGTCTCCATTTTCTCACAACCACATTCCCCAACCTCACCCACCACCACCTCCAATGCTTAATACTTAATCCCTTTGGGTTTGTGCATGTGTCCTTTATACATGCTCCTTGAACACCCTTCCCATTCATTCCCCTATTATCACCAACGCCCCTCCTCTTTGGTTATTGTCAGTTTGTTATTATTTCAATATCTCTGGTTATATTTTGTTGCTTGTTTGTTCTGTTCTTTAGGTTCCACAAATAGGAGAGATAGTATGGTATTTGTATTTCACTGCCTGGCTTACTTTACAAAGTAAAATGTTCTCCAGTTCCATCCATGCTGTCGTCTAAAAGTAGTGGTTCCTTATTTCTTTATGCTGTGTATTATTTAATTGTGTAAATATACCACAGTTTTTTGAACCTCCCATTTACTTGTGGACACTTAGGCTGTTCCCAGCACTTAGCTATTGTAAATTGTGATGCTATGAACATTGAGGTGCATATTCTTTTGAATTGGTGTTTCAGGATTCTTAGGTTATAATCGCTGCAGTGCAATTGTGGGGTTAAAAGGCAGTTTCATTTTTAGTCTTTTGAGGGGATTACATGCTGTTTTCCACAGTGGCTGCACCATTCTATATTCTCACCAAAAGTGTGCTTGCATTCCTTTTTCTCCACAACCTTGCCAGCATTTGTTTGTTAACATGGTTATGATGGCCATTCTAACTAGTGTAAACTGGTATCTCATTGTGGTTTTAATTTGCATCTCTCTGATGGCTAGTGATTCTGAGCACCCTCCCATATGTCTCTGGGTCCTCTGTATGTCCTCCTTGGAGAAGTGACTGTTCATGGCCTCTACCTATTTTTTAATTAGATTGTTTGTCTTCCTGGTACGGAGTTGTGTGAATTCTTTGTTTTGGAGATCAAACCTATTGTCTGAGGTATCATTGCAATATATTTTCCATATGGTTGGTTCCCTTTCCATTTTTCTGATATTTTCTTTAGCCTTACAGAGCTTTTAATTTGATGAAATCCCATATGTTTTTTCCTTTCCTTTATGTCCCTTGCTGTAAGGGATATATTGTTGAGAATATTGCTCCATGGAATATTTGAGATGTTCCTGCCTATGTTCTCCTCTAGAACTTTCACAGTGTTATGACTTATATTTAAGTCTTTTATCCATATTAAGTATATTTTTGTGTATGGTGTAAGCTGGTGGTCAAGTTTCATTTTATTGCATATAGCTGTCAAGATCTCCCATGACCATTTGTTGAAGAGGCTATTTTTACTCCAGTTTATGCCTCTGTAACCTTTGTCAAATATCAATTGACCATAGAAACTTGAGCTTATCTCTGGGCTCTTTATTCTATTCCATTGATCTATGTGTCTGTTCTTATGCCATACCACACTGCTTTGATTATTGTGGCCTTGTAATATAGCTTGATATCAGACATTGCAATCCACCCTACTTTGTTCTTCTTTCTCAAAATTGCTACATCTGCTTGGAGTTGTTTATGGTTCCATATAAATTTTGGAAGTGTTTGTTCTATATTTGTGAAATGTCATTTTTATTTTAATAGGAATTGTGTTGAATCTATAAATTGGTTAGTATGCACATTTTCATGATGTTAATTCTTCCAATCCATAAACACAGTATATACTTCCATTTATTTCTATTTTCCTTAATTTCTTTCTTCAGTATTGTGTAGTTTTCTGAGTTGTGTTGTATAGTAGTCTTTTACCTCCTTGGTTAAGTTTATTCCTAAGGACTTTATTTTTTTTGTTTCTATAGCAAATGAGATTTATATTCCTGATTTCTGTTTCTGATATTTCATTGTTAGTATACAAAAATGCCTTTGATTTCCGAATATTGAGTTTGTATCCTGCAGTTTGGCAAAATTAACTTATTAGGTTGAGCAGTTTTTTGATGGATTCTATAGAGTTTTCTATGTACACTATCATGTCATCTGCAAATAGTAACTGTTTTACTTCCTCCTTTTCAATTTGGATGCCTTTTATTTCTCTTTCTTGTATGATCACTGTGGCTAGGACTTCCAATACTATATTGAGTAGAAGTGGTGAAAGTGGATATCCTTGTCTTATTCCTGATCTTAGTGGGAAAGCTTTTAGTTTTTGCCCATTGAGTATGAAATTAGGAGTAGGTTTTTCATATATGGCCTATAGTACATTAAGGTATGCTCCCACTTTGCTTAGAGTTTTTATCATGAATGGATGCTGTACCTTATCAAATGCTTTTTTCCACATCCATTCATATCATTATGTGATTTTTGTCTTTCCTTTAGATTACATGATGTATTAAATGTATTGATTTTTTAATATTGTACCATCATTGCATCCCTGTGTCAATTTGCACTTGATCATGGTGTATGATCTGTTTAATGTATTGCTGGATTTGGTTTGTCAATATTTTGTTGAGGACTTCTGTGTCTGTGTCCATCAGCAATATTGGCTTGTAGTTATCTTTCTTTGTTGTGTCTTTTTCTGCTTTTGGGATGAGGATCATACTGGCTTCATAAAAAGAGTCTGAGAGTCTACCCTCTTCTTGGATTTTTGGAAAAGTCTGTGAAGGATAGGGGTTAGCTCTTCCTTAAATATTTTGTAGAATTCTCCTGTGAAACAGTCCATTCCAGGGCCTTTGAGGGCCAGTAGCTTTTTGATTACTGCTTCACTTTCACCAGCCATTATAGATCTGTTCTGGCTGTTTGCCTCTTCTTCATTTACTTTTGGATGGGTATATTTTCCTAGAAATATGTCCTTTTCACCAAGGATTTCAAATTTATTAGCATATAGTTGTTTGAAGGTGTTTCCTACAATTCTTTTTATCTCTGCATATCACTTGTGCTCTCTTTTCTCATTTCTGATTTTATTTATTGGAGTCCTTTCTCTTTTTTACTTGATGAGTCTGCTTAAGGGCTTCTTGATTTTGTTGATCTTTTCAAATAACCAGCTCATGAATTTATTGATCCTTTCAATTGTTTTTTTAGTCTCTATGTCATGTATTTCTGCTCTCAACTTGATTATTTCCTTACTTCTACTTGCTCTTTGCTTTGTTTGTTTTGCTCCTCTAGTTCTTGTGGTTGTAGGGTTAGGATATTTATTTAAAGTGTTTCTATCTTTTCTTAGGTAGACCTGTATTGCTATGAGCTTCCCTCTTAGGACTGCATTTGCTATGTCCCATAAGTTTTGAGCTGTTATGAGTTCATTTTCATTTGTTTCCAGTAACTTTTTTATTTCTTCCTTGACCTCATTATTAATCCATTTATTATTTAATAGCATGCTATTCAGTCCCGAAGAATTTGAATGTTTTTGAGTTCTTCCCTTGAGGTTTGTTTCTAGCTTTAAGCCCTTGTGGTCCTAAAAAATGCTTAATATGATTTTAGTTTTCTGAAATTTGTTGAGGCTTGTTTTGTGTCCTCTCGTGTGGTCTATCTTTGAAAATGTTCCATGTGCATTTGAAAAGAATGTGTATTTTGCTTCTTTGGGATGAATGATTCTATATATATTAGTTAAGTTCATTTGGTGTAGGACATTGTTTAATGCCACAATACCTTTGTTGATATTTTGTTGGGAAGCTCTATCCATTCTCTGCCTGTCTCCTGACAAGTTTGAGCTGTTTAACTCTGAGCCTAGGCAATGTCTGCTTTCATTTGAAATAGTGTCAACCTGTAATAAATGTAACCTGAGATAAAAGCTATATCTAAATACCTAACATTCCTCATCATCTTGTAGTGCTTGATCTTCACAAAGTCAGGCATGTTTTACAATAATGCCAATATCTAGAGTAGAAAAAAAAAACAGCCATGACAGTTTCTTAACATAATATTAAAAAGAAACTTGATAAGTAACAAAAGTATTTTTAATATTTTCATAATCTTTGTACTGAAAATATGAGTTAAACCTTCTATTTTTGGGAGAACTATTGTGGAGTAGATGAGCACCCCCATAAATGTGATAAAGTTGCCCTATATACTTAAACCACTGCATCATTTCTAATTAAGTATCATTTGTTTTGTCCTTTCAAAATCTTAAAACTTATATTTCTATTTTTTCACTAGCTGTTTATATAGTAAGCTAGAAATATATTGAATAGAAACATAATAACAAACACTCTTGCCTCCTTCTGATTTCTAAGAGAATGACTGACATTTCACCATTAAGCATAACATGAATTTTTGCAGATAATCTTTGCCAGGTTAAGCATTTCCTTTTATTTTTACTTTGTTAATTTTTATATTAAAAGGGAATATAAATTTTATTTAAAATTTTTTGCACCTCAAACATGCATCTACATGTGCAGAGAAACACATTATATATATATATATTACTTTTATTAAAGTTTTATTAAAGATTTATATTTTTATATTTATTGATAAGATTCCTTGGGATTTTATTCTCATGTCTTATGTTTCTCCCTTTGTCATTCTTTTCAGACATTTGCCAATTTTATACACGTTTAAACAATATATTTGTTTCTTTGATGTTCCCTATTGTTTTGTTGCTCTTAATGGCTTTAACTTCTGCTCTTATTTCCAAGTTCTTCTTTTCCATATGTTTGATTTGGGTTCATTTGGCTTTTTTCTGGGTTCTTGAGTTGGGGTTTGAGATTAGTGATTTGATACTCTCTCTCTCTCTCTCTCTCTCTCTGTACACATATACACATACACACACAATTACTCTGGAATTTCTAAAATTGTTTCATTTGCCTTGCCAATCTGTGGGTTACTTAAAAACATTTAAAAAATTATATTGAGAGTCAGGAGGATGGCGGTGAGGTAGGTTGGAGCTGAACATGCTTGCTCATGCACCCAACAGGGACACCTTGCTGATCTTCTGAAGGACAGAGTGACTTCCAAGAGAATCCCAGCTGATACAATGTTTGGAAGACAAAGGTTGTGGAGGATGCTTAAAGACAGATAGTAGGGAGATTTTGTAGGCTGACAGGATAGTTCCAGGGCCTTAAAGCAGAGACCACAGCTGCCACAGAACATTGGAGGAGAGCCAGATCAGTGAAAGCAACCTACCAGCTCCTTCCCCTCCCAAAGCAGGGAAGTCATAGACACTCCCCAGGAGATTCATTGATGCTTAAAGTCACTGGGGGCTAAAGAGTCAGTAAGAGATGCACTCCAGGGGCACACCATGGCTGGGACTATTGTTGCTGGCTGAGACAGTATCAGAGAAATTGGGCAGCCAAGTGAAACCTGGTGCTGGGAGAAGAGGTGGGCCATGACTGGTAATGACCCAGATAGACTCTGGATGGATCAGAGAGTTGGTATGCATGGAAAGATGGGTGCTTGTTAGGAGTAGCAGGCCTGACCTAAGGGGACTTCTCTCAAAAGAGGATCTCTTTTGTGGTGCAAGTACCTCAGCTGCACAAGGACCTCACATGCACAATATCCTTGCACTTGCAGCATCTGGGCCAGAGAGGAGGGAGGAGTGAGGGCATCATTTTCACCCACTCATAGCACCTCATGGATTGATCAAAGGGGGCCGTCAGGGGCTCAGAGAGATAGCTGAGCCCGGAGAGATTTCTTTCAGTAAGGGAACTGAGCTGCCCTGCAGAGACTTCATGCACACATTGTCCAGGCCAGCAAAGAGGGAGTGGGAGAGGGATTTGCTTCCACTCAGTATACCACATGGACTGATCAAAAGGTTGCAAAATGAGGTGGATTATCATTGTTGGCCAGGCTTATATGCACAGAGTGGAAAATGTGGGCTGCATAGTGTTCTGAGGGGCTGGGCTGGAAAATGGGTGCCTGTGATTATTGCACCCCATACTGAGCCCCTCCTCTTGGAATCACAGGAATAAAAGAAAATGGAGCCCAAGGAATTTCTGGCCAAGATGGAGGCATATGTAGACACATTGTGCCTCCTCACACAACCAAAATAAGGATGATATCAATTCAGAAATAAAATAACAACCAGAACTGACAAAAAAATTGAACTGTATGGAATTCTGACAGTCAAGGAGTTAAAATAGACATATTCATCCAGACCAGTAATAGGAGCAGAGTCTGGTGGCCTGTGGAGAGGAGTCACAGAAAAAAAAAGCTGTGGCTTTTGGATCTGGGTACACAAGACCGCAGTGGGAAGCCTGTTCATGCAGGCAGCAGCTGGCAGACCTGGTCCAAAAATGGCCCAAATGGGTGTGGGGTGGCAATGGGCAGACCCAGCAAGGCAGTGATTGTGAAGCAGGGTACAGTGTGCAAGGAGGCTGGCTGACCAGGCAGTCCCACATTCACACACAGATAAACCAGGTTAAACTGAGGAGTGAGACAGACCTTGCAACCCAGGGTCCCAGCTCCGGGAAATAAAGCCTCAAAACACCCATTGAAAACAACTGTGGGGGTTGAGGTGCCAGGAGAAATTCCCAGCCTCACAGGAGAGTACACTGAAGAGACTCACAGGGTCCTAGAATGTACACAAGCCCACCCACATGGAAATCAGCACCAGAAAATCCCATTTTGCTTGGGGGAAGTGGCTGAAGGGACTGAAATCTGACAGAGAGAGGAGCAAGTGCCACTCAGGCCTTGTTCCCTCTCAGACCCTGCCCCCACATACAGCATCACAACCCAGCAACTGGGTTGCCCCGCTCTGGAGAACACCTAATGCTCTGACCCTTATATGTAATAGGTGTGACAAGACAAAAAAAATGGCCCAAATGGAAGAACAGATCAAAGCTCCAGAGCCAATACAACTAAGTGATGAGGAGAAAAACCAACCTATCAGATGCACAGTTCAAAGCACTGATGATCAGGATGCTGACAGAATTGGTTGAATTTGGTCACAAATTAGATGAAAAAAAAAAATGAAGGCTCCATTAAGCCAAATGAAGGAAAATGCACAGGGAACCAATAGTGATGGGAAGAAAACTGGGACTCAAATCAATGGTGGGGACCAGAAGGAAGAAAGAAACAACCAAACAGAAAAGAAGGAAGAAACAAGAATTCAAAACAAAAAAAATGAGAAGAGGCTTAGGAACTTCCAGGACATTTGTAAATCTTCCAAGATCCAAATTATAGGGGTTCCAGAAGGGGAAGAGGACGAGCAACAAGTGGAAAAGTTATTTAAGCAAATAATAAAGGAGAACTTCCCCAATCTGGCGAAATAAATAGAATTCCAGGAAGTCCAGGAAGCTCAGAGAGTCCCAAAGAACTTGGACTCAAGGAGGAACACGCCAAGGCATATCATAAGTACATTAACCAAGGTTAAAATGAAGGAGACAATTCTAGAAGCAGCAAGGGATAAGGGGACAGTCACCTACAAAGGAGTTCCCATCAGACTGTCAGCTGATTTCTCAAAAGAGACCGACCTTACAGGCAAGAAGGGGCTTGAAAGGAGTACTCCAAGTCTTGAAAGGCAAGGACCTACATCCAAGATTGTTCTATCCAGCAAAGCTATCATTTAGAATGGAAGGGCAGATAAAGTGCTTCTCAGATAAGGTCAAGTTAAAGGAGTTCATCATCACCAAGCCCTTATGATATGAATTGTTAAAGGGACTTATCTAAGAAAAAGAAGATACAAAATATGACAGTAAAAAGACACCAAGCTCACAGATATTAACAACCACACCTAAAACAAAAGCAAACTAAGCAAACATCTAGACCAGGAGCAGGAACACAGAAATGGAGATTACACGGAGGATTTGCGACAGGGGAGTGGGAGGAGGAGAGAGAGGGAAAAGGTACAGAGAACAAGTAGCATAGATGGTGGGTAGAAAATAGACAGGGGGAGGGCAAGAATAGTGTGGGAAATGTAGAAGCTAAAGAACTTATGAAACATGGACATGAACTAAAGGGGGAATGTGGGTGGTAGGGGGTGTGAAGGGTGGAGGGGAATGATGGGGAGAAATGGGGCAACTGTAATAGCATAATCAATAAAATATATTTAAAAAAGAACAGACACATAGATCAATGGAACAGAATAGGGAGCCCAGAAATAAAGCTAAATATCTCTATATATCTATATCTATCTATCTATATATATAACTCCTGTGAGGCTAAAGAAAACATCAGATAAATGAAAAGGGGACCAACTGTATGGGAAAATATATTTGCAAATAATATAGATAAGGGTTTGATCTCCAAAATAAAAAATAAAACTCATATGACTCCACTCCAGTGGGACAAGTAATCCAATTAAAAAATGGGCAAAAAATTTGAACAGACACTTGTCCAAGGAGGATGCACAGAGGGCCCAGATACATATGAATGGATGCTCAGGGTCACTAGTCTTCAGAGAGATACAATTTAAAACCACAATGAGATGCCACTTCACACCAGTCAGAATGCCCATCATAAACAAATCAACAGAGTGCTGGAGAGGTTGTGGAGTAAAGGGAACTCTAGTACACTGTTGGTGAGAATGCAGACTTGTGCACAGCCAATATGGAAAACAGTACAAAATTTCCTCAGAAAACTAAAAATTAAACTGCCTTTTGACCTTGCAATTCTGTTGCTGGGAGCGTACCCTAAGAATCCTGAAACACCAATTCAGAAGGACCTATGCATCCCAATGTTCATAGGAGCACAATATAGAGTAATCAAGTGTTGGAAGCAATCTAAGTGCCCATGTGTAAATGACTGGTTGAGAAAACTATGGTACATTTTCACAATGGAATACCATGCAGAAGAAAGAAAGAAGGAGCCTACCCTTCATGACAACATAGATGGATCTAGAAAGCATTATGCTAAGAGAAATAAGCCAGGCATTGAAAGACAAATAACATGACCTTACCTATAAGTGAAAACTAATCAACAAAATAAACAAGCAATCAAAATATAAGCAGAGAATTTGAAATAAAAAAGCTGACAGTAACTAGAGGGGAGTATGTAAAGGGATAATGGGGGAAAATAAGAGAAGGGTTGTCAAGGAATGTGTATAGAGGGCACATGGATAAAGCCAAAGGAAAGAAGATCAAATGTGGAGGCAAGAAAAAGTGAGGTAAAGTGGAATGGATTAGGGAATATGGAGACACGTGTAGTTCAAAAACAGTTTAAAAAATGACATAGAAAAAGAAAATGGTGTGGAATTTCCTCATAAAACTAAAAAGAGGACTGTCTTCACCCAGCAATTGCATTGCTGGGATTATACCCTAAGACCCCTGAAACACTAATTTGAAAGAACATGCTCACCCCAATGTTCATAGCAGTGCAATTTATAATAGCTGTGTGTTGCAAGCAAACTAATTGTCCATGAGTAAATGAGTGGATCAAAAAACTATGTTACTTTTAGACAATGGAATACTATGCAGCAGAAAGAAAGAGAGCTCCTACCCTTCATGACAGTGAAATAAGCCAGGTGGCAAAAGGCAAATACCATATGATTTCATCTATAAGTGGAACCTAATCAGCAAAACAACAAGCAAGCAAAATATAACCAGAGATATTGAAATAAAGAACAAAGTGACAGTAAGCAAAACCATTGGGGAAGGGGATAACAGAAAAAAGAATGGGAAGGGCCATCAAGGAACATTTATGTAGTACACAGGAACAAAGCTAAGGGGTATAGGATTGAGGGTGGAAGTTGGGAATGGGTGCTGCTGGGGCTTGTGATGGAGGAAAGTGGAGCTATCTATACTTAAACAACAATAAAAACTAAATAAATAATATCATTATAAGAAAAGAATGAGGACATTTCCATCCCTCTGGAAGGTGCCCGTATGTTCACCTTTCATTATTACCAGTATATTCCAAGCACAGCCTCTCTTCTGACTTCTATCAACACAGATTAATTTTGCCTGTTTTTGATTTTCATTTAAGTGAAATCATATAGTATTTCTATTTTTGCCCAGTGTTTTGCTAAGTATTAAATTGTGAGATTCAAAAATTATCCATATTGATTTAGTTATAATATTTTTGTGTGTATCTATTTGCATAGCTTTTTAAGTGGTAGTTGGAGGTATTTCAATAGGTGTATACAGATAACATATACTGTATATTATATTTAATCATAATCTCTATCTATCATTTTATCAGTTTGAGGTATGTCTGGATATTTTTTCTCCCCTTTATATTTTGTTACATTCCTTTTTATTATGTAATTGTATTTTCTTTATATACATTTAAAACTGCATCACACAATTTAATATTTTCTGCTTCAACAATCAAACATAATTTAGAAAACCAAGAGAAAAAGGAAAATCCATTATTTTGTTTACCAATTTTCTTTGCTTAAGGTGTTTTTCTTCATTCCTTATGCTCTAAAGCTTCTACATTTATCATTTATTTTCTGTTTAGAGAACTTCCATTTGCCATTGTTTAAGGGTAGGTCTGCTGGTAACAAATTCTCTAGATTATATGATACTGTTTGATTTCCCTTCATTCTTGAAGGACATTTGCACTGGGTACAGGATTGTAAGTTGATAGTTGTTTTTTTCTTTCCAGCAATTTAAAAATATGCCACTTCCTTCTAAGCCTCTAAGGTGTCTTATGAGCAATCCACTGTCATTTGTACTATTTTTCCCCTATGAGTGAAAGTGTCATTTCTCTCACCACACTCAAGTTTTGCCTTTGTTTTTACTTTTCAGGATTTTATAATGGTATGTCTTGGTATAGATTTTTTTTATTTTAATCTCTTTGACATTTGTTCACCTTCTTACATCTATATTTTTATGTTTCTTTCCAAATTTGGGTGTTTTCTGATTATTTATTTGAATACTTGTTCAGCTCTTCCTTCTCTTATCTTTCCTTCCAAGACTCCAATGACATTGTGTTTTTTTTTTCTTCCTATTCTCAAATGAGGTCATTTTTATTGTGTTAACTTCCAGTTTTCTGATATTATTTCTGTGTCCTTCATTCTTTTCATGAGTCCATTCACTGTGTTTTTTCCTTTTGTTATTTTATTTTGTTATAAAATCTTCATTTTCTTCTTTTAATATCTTCTCTGTCCATTGAGACTATTTTTGCTGAGATTTTTCATCTGTTTTAATTAAATTTTTTTAGGAACAAGTTTGAGATCTTCCTGGTTTTTCATTTTAGTTGAAATATGAATATTGTTTTATGATACTCTGGATTGTGTTTAATATTATTTAGGTTCCTGAATTATGAATTTTTCCTTCTTTTAGTTTATCTTATGCTGATATAATTATTAGACCAGAAAAAAAAACATAGAAGGGTAGAAGTTTAAATTTTTCTTCGAGTGAAACATAAAAAAAATTATTTAAGATATCACCTTTTTATCTTTTTTTCTAGCATTGCACTTCTCGGTGGCATAGTATATAGTCACTATAGAAAATAAACAAATGTTCCTATAGTTCAAATGTGAAGTAAAAGCTGATGACGAATTAGATTTATTCTACAGGATAAAACTCTCATATTGCTCCAAATCCATTAAAATCCACAGTTCTTTGTGCCTTAGATTGTTTTACCATCTTTATGCAAGAAAAAGCTTATTAAAATCATTTTTCATTCAGGAGTTATTTTCACACATGTTGCACAAGCAGAATTGCTTTTTAAAACTGTGCTTTTTGTCATCATAATCATTTTACACATATTACAACTTTTCATACCCTGCACAAAACAGGGGTTCATTAAGAGTCATTAAAAGAAAATATTTTTTGCAAATCCATTAGAGAGTTTGTACATTATTTTATGTCATTTTTAGAAGAGATGTAAATTGTGACTGTCTATGAAGCAAACAAGGTGACTTGACCATGATTCAGAAAAGATCCTCTTAGGAAAAGTATTTTAGAAATGAAAATGTTACCAGATTAAAGGAGTTCATTTACCTGTGTGCCTCAAAGCGCAATCGAACTCAATCAGGAGTTTGCAGCAAAGAAATTAAGGGTTTATTAGTTGAGGAAATAGAAGCAAGCCTGGAGCCACAGGTGAGCTAGTTATCAAAGAACTGGCTCCCTGATGGCTTTAATGGTATGGGTTCTATAGTGATAATTATGATAGTAAACTAGCTGGGATTGTGGGCCATACTGATTGGTTGGGGCCACATTGAGGAGTTGTTGATCATTGTATCAGGTCCTTATGTCAGCCATACTACTGTTCTGTCTGGTTTCATAAAGGTGTTGTCCTTAAGGTTATTACACCTTCATGGTCCTGGAGCTGAAACATAACTGAAGTCAAGATGTTATCTTTAACTTGACCAAAGCTGTTTCTGTGTGAACAGGCCTGTAGCATTGTTATTAAAACAGTTTGATGCTGGTAAGAATCTGATGTTCTAAGGGCTTCATGATTAAGGAAGGCAGTGGGCAGACAGAAAGAAGAAATGGTTATGCTAAATAAATGTTTCTTCTCAGTTGTAAAACAGACTCAAACCCTCTTTTTGAAGGAGGAGATATATTTATTTATTTGGTTATCTACATATATATATTTATTTATTTTAACCTTTAAGTTGAAATAACTTTAAATATACACAATCCTGACAAAGATAGCACATTTATCCATCTCTCAGCTTACCACCCTACTATTGACATTTTATATAACTAAGTTATATTTATGAAAATTAAGAAATTAACAAAACTAAATAACTGCAGACTTTAGATGTCTCCATTTTCCACCGCAAGATGTTTATTCAGATTTCTCCTTTTTCATCTATTGCAAGACCTAGTTGAGGTTACCCTCTTGTATTTAGTCATGATACCACCTTAGTTTCTAATCTGTGATAATTTCTCCATTTTCCCCTAAGCATTATGGTCTTGTCAATTTTGAAGGCTAATTGTCCAGTATATTACAGAATGGCCTTCAATTTTGGTTTCTCTGATGTTTTCTTATGATTAGATTGTCATTGGATTTAGGGGAAAAACATTACAGATGTGATGTGCCTTTCTCACTGCATCATATGAGGTCAACCTCACTTAAATTTAATTTAATTTGGTTTCCATGCCAAATTAATTTTTGTGTTGCAGATCTCTGGATATGCAAGCTACAGCCTTGTATTTGGAATTTCTTGTCTAATAAATGTAATTAAATAAGCTGAAGGGATCAAGACCACTTTGTATCTTGGTCTAAGAAATTATAAAAAATATTTTCAATAACATCAGGCTTAGTTTAATTAAAAACCTCTAATGCTTCCAGGATGCTAAATTGACATCTCTGGCTTTTTTTCAACTCAAGGATAAATAACAACGATTTTCAATGTATTAAGTCTATATTTGTAAGCTACACAAGTTTAATGATTATTCTCACTGTGGTACCTCTCCTTTAGGAGAAATCTAATGATTTATTCAATATTTGCTGAAGTTGGACTGGTACATAATAACGATTATGCCCAAAGACACATGTGTTCTTCTTCATTGAATGAAAATCTGCTTTGTTAAACTATTTCTTACAAATCTGCCTTGATTTTCATACAGCTTGGTTATGCATGCAGAATTTGGGGACTATTAGGGTTCAAATTCTTGTTCTTCCTCTTCTAATTGTCATTTTCCTTTGTTACATAAATTCTTCTCCTAAAGCTGTTAAAAAGATTACATCAAGTTTATGTGAGTTAATGAACATAAAACACTAGAAAAATACCCGGCACTTAGTAAATACTAAATGCACATTAGCTACTATCAACATTATTGATAGCTATAACACACTATGAGTAAATATTCTATGTATCACATTTTAGCATGGACAAATAAGTCATAGAACTATTTATGGGAAAGGGAGCGTTATATAAATAAAAATAATCTTACATAGTTTGCTTAGAGTTTTTTATATTATACATTATATATGTTTTCCTGTATTTCAAAATTAAATGCTTAATTCCCACTTAAGGTTGAGTTCATTTTTATATTTCTAAATACATCATTGTTTCAATTTGAATTTATTTTACTAACATTTACATTATGTGTAGTTTGAGATAACAGGCCCCTTAGTATCTAAACTTCATTTATTAATATTGACTTTTGGATTCAAAATTTGATTTAAAAATTCCAGAAAATTTCATATTTATTCTTGGTACACCATAGTAGTTAAAACTGTTTATTTAGTACTCTTAAATAGTTTCCCTTAGTAACTTACTCTACCGTTAAAAGTGGAAACTGAAAATATTGTAAATAAACTAGCTGAGTTTGCAGAATGAAATATGAAGTACTGTTTACATAAATAAAAATAGCAAACATGTGATCTTTTTTGATAATCTAATGGGAGTGGTTTTGTTTGCAAATGTAAGCTAGCTACCTAGTGTAAGTAATTCACTCCTTGCTTCTCTAAATCAGAGGATTCTGGAAGCTGCATGAAATAACTCTATAATACATTTATATTACCATTAAATTCAGTTTCCCAGCCCTCATGTAACAGGTGTAGATGCAGTCCAAAAATGGGGTACAGGCTGAGAAGCCCCAATATCCCCCCTAACATGGCTGGGGGAAGGGGAAGCAGAAAAGGGACATTGAGAGTACTTTGCATGTCTAAAGAACTTGGTCAGTGTTTTAGTAATGCTGATAGCTGTGTCTGCCCTCCTCCGAGCCAGCAAGATGGGTGTGGCTTTGATTTATGAGGTAGCCAAAAGGCTTGCTGCACCTGCACAAGAGCAGGAAGGTGGTTCCTGTTCCAGGGTCATGCTTGTTCAGACTAACAACGGCAACCAAGAAAGGCAGAAGAAACCAGAGTACTGACAGGTGTAACCTTTTGTGGGAGGAGTCGGAAATGGGATCACAAAGGAAGAGCAGAGCAAGGATTTAAACTCAAGTGTGGGGCAGCCACGAGGCCTTGGCCATGTGGTTTGAAAGGATGTAGGAGGACCCCCATTAGCCCACAGCATCTTGTCCCAAGGCAGGGCACCTGGATCCCCATAGCTCACACAAGCACTGTTTGTAGGCTGTGTCATGATCTACTCAGTGAGGGCAATGCATGCTGGTTCATGCAGCAAGTTGCCTTTGTTTATAGGAGACCTAGGGTGTGGGAAGTCTGTAATGCAATTTCAGTTGTGATTTCAATTCAGGGGGCCTCTGACACTTCCTGCAACCACCTTCATTTTGTGGAGAAGTGCTGCCTCTAGTGCCACTTCTGGGGTGCCTTGCCCACTCCCCAGCAATCTGACCTGACCAATTCTCTTACAATATGACTGTTTATTACTTGGAATGTATTTTTCTGGAAATTGATGTAATAAGTGTGAGCAAGAGACATAGTTTCTGCCCTCATAAACTTACATTCTTCATGGTGAATACAGACAATCAAATTGGTAATATAATATCAGTGGTTAATATATGGGATGAAGAAACTAAAAACAGTGTTGGAAGTGTGTTGGATGCTTTAGAGAGGTGGTCTCTCTGAGACAATGATAATCTAGCTGAGACTGGAATTATGAGAAGGGGCAGCCAGGTGAAGACCTAGGGAACAAATGTTTCATTTCAGAGATACTAGTAAGTGCAAAATCCCCCAAACAAGGTTGGCTTTTTCAAGTGAGACAAGGAATACTGACAAAACTAGAATATCAAGAGGGAAAGTGAGAGATGATATCTGAGATGTTATCAGGAACAGCTCATGAGAGGCTTTCTAGGTCTTAATGAAAAGCTTACATTTTACTCTATTTGACCTGGAAAGCCACAGGGATCAGATTTGTTGGGAGAAAATAAAGAAGCATCAAAGGAAAGCTTTCTGAGGTCTGTCTCACAATATTACCTGTATTTATAAGTATTTCCCAAATCATCTAATCTCTTTAATCATGGCATTCAAGGCCATTCATTTTATATACACTAAACCATTGGTCAATTTTTCACGTTACAAAATAAGTCACTTTATAATTTTACAGAACCCACACCATTAACTTGAAAACACAATTTTATAGTTGTCTTATATGGAAGTTTGGCTTTGTTACATATATAATGAGGTAGTCAAAACATCCAGATTGGTTGGAGAGCATACTAAATGAGCATATTTGTCATGGCATGTACACAAGACAGATGTGTTCTACTATTTACCCAATAGTCTAAATTGTCAACTCCAGCTTTCTCCTGCATAAAAATAAAGATTGTTTTTTCACAAAAAATGTTTTATAAAAGCAATAAAACAACTCAAAGGTACATTGTTATCATGAGCTAGTCACACCCTTGGAGAATAAGAGATACTTAGCTGCACCTAGTACCTCAGAGCACCTGAGGGCTGTGATTATTTCTTGATAAATCCTCAGTCTGTCAGGACTTGTTGGTTAATTAGATAATATTCAACTTGGTAATACTAAATTTGAAGATTCTTTTGGAAGTTGCATATTTATAAAAATTTTTACATACATCCATACATATCAACAAAATGTTGAGGAGTTATTATTGCCTGAAAAAAGTTTTAAATATCATTAGGAAGAAAAAATAGAGTCCCAAACTAAACTCTGAGGTGCTACTTTAACAATGAATAACTCTGATGAGTTTAACCCAAGAAATCTTTGAGAGAAATCACCAAAAATTGCATAATGCAGTTTATTTCCAATCAATAAATGGTTGTGACACTTCAGTCATCCTAATGAGATTTGATTGCACGTTGTTTAAAAAAGGGTTTGGCAGGCTTCTGGTCAAGATGGTGATTTAAGAAGACATGGCTGGCCTTTTTACACAACTGCATCAAAATTAAAACTAAAATATAGAACAACTATCACTCAAGAATATCAAAAATTGAGAATAACAAAAGCCTGACAATTACAAAGTCAAGTTGAACGGAAGTCCGATAACACAAAATTGAAGAAACTTTATCCATCCAGAGTGGTAGAAGGGGTGCAGATGATGAACAGGCAAATCCCACACTCGTGTGGGTAAAATTTCAGGAGGAATGTCTCTGGAGTGAGCAGTCCCAGACCCACAGATGGCCCCCAAGTCCAGGATTCCAGAGCCAGAAAGATAAAGCCTACAACTTCTGGCTGTAAAACCAGTGGGGATTGAGTTGGTGGAGGAGGCTGCTGGAGCTTTAAGCAGTTCCTCTTGGGGAACACACACACAGAATCAACTAGTCAGACTCACTTTCTCTCAGCTCCAGTACCAGGGTGGCAGTTTGAAGATCACCGGTGGTATACAGGGGGAGACTAAAGTGTCTGGCATTGGGGTGAGCAGAAGCCATTGTCCTTTTGTTGAGCCCTCCCCCCTCAGAGGCAGGAAGGCTGGTGCCGTATCTGAGATGCCATCGACCTAGTTAACTTAACTATGTGACCCACCTCAGAGATCCACAAAGGCTCTATCCCACCCAACTTATGGACCCACCCAAGCTCCTTCTTGGTAAAAATGGCTAGACTTGTCTCTTAAATCCCATCAAACAAGGGACAGCTGGTGTCAGTGATCCTTAGTGGCAGCCAGATTAGAGCCACAGCTTGATATTACGTGGGGATCTCCAAGCCCAGAACAAGTAGCATCCATCTCAGATTGCTTTATATTCCATGCAGGTTGCCCAAGGCAAAACACAAATGGGGCCTGATCTTGGCCTATACCACCTGGGAATTTCCAGGGCCAACACACCCAATGGACAGCTACAGACCATGTCAGAGTACCACCACCCTGCTCCTGCACAGATGATCCTCCATGGAGAGTGAAGGTTGGTGGTCAGTGGTCACAGACAATCCTTGCAGCTGACTTGCCTTGGTAAATCCCCCCTGTTGATCTGTCAACAGCAACCAAGGCTCAACTACAAAAGGAGGTGTACTCAGCTCACACAAAGGGCATACCTCACATACCCAGCTTGGGTGATAGGGGAGGCTATGCCACTGGACATTACCAGACACCTACTTCATTAGGCCACACTACCATGACACAGAGTCAAAACAACTCTGATACATAGAAACACAGAGAGGCTGCCAAAATGAGGAGACATAGAAACATGGCCCGAATGAAAGAACAGATGAAAACTCCAGAAAAAAAAGAGCTAAACTAAATGGAGATAAGCAATCTATTAGATGCAGAGTTCAAAACACTGTTTATAAGGATGCTCAAGGACCTTAGTGTGGACCTCAGCAGCATAAAAAAGACCCAGTCAAAAATGAAAGATACACTAATTGAAATAAAGAACAATTTACAGAGAAACAAGAGTGGAGTGGATGAAGCTGAGAATCAAATCAATGATTTAGAACAGAAGGAAACAATAAACAACCACTCAGAGTAAGAAGAAAAAAGAATCCAAAAAAAGGAAATAAAGATGGCGTAAACAAGCTCTGGGGCAACCATAAGAGGTCCAACATTCACCTCATAGAGGTACCAGAAGGAGAAGAGAAAGAGCAAGAAATTGGAAATCTATCAGGAAAAAATAGTGAAAAAAAACTTCCTTAATTTGGTGAATGAAATAGACATGCAAGTGCAGGGAGCACAGAGTTCCAGTTATGATAGATGCAAAGAGGTGTATTCCAAGATACATCATTATTAAGGAGTCAAAGTTTAAAGAGAAAGAGAGACTCTTAAAAACAAGAGAAAACCCTGGCTGATGTAGTTTAGTGCATCGAGTATGGAGTGCAAACGAAAGGGTTGCCAGTTTGATTTCCAGTCAGGGCACATGCCTGGGTTTTAGGCGAGGTCCCCAGTAGGGGCCACCTTAGAGGTAACTACATGTTGATGTTTCTCTTCCTTTTGCTCTCTCTCCCTTCCTCTCTCTCTAAAAATAAATAAATAAAATCTGAAAAAAACAAATGAAAGAATAAGAGAAAAGAAGTTAGTTCCTGGAAGGTTGTCAACTTGGGAGGGTAGATGGGGAGAATGGGTAAAGAAGTGACCAGATTAAGAAGTACAAATAGGTAGTTACAGAATAACCATATGGATGTAAAGTACAGACTAAGAAATAGAGTAGCCAAAGAACTTATATGTATGACCCATGGACATAAACAATGGTGGAGAATTGCCCAAGGGAGCATGGGGGGCTGGGTGAAGGAGGGGAAAAGGAGAAAAATCAGGACAACTGTAATAGCATAATCAACAAAATATGATTAAAAAAGAATTGGGCAGAATTATAAACACAGTGTTAATAATAAATGCAGTCATAAACATATACATTAGTTTAGAAAAATTCATCATAATAAGGTTTTAGTTAGAAAGTTTTAATTTTAGACCACCCTATGTGATTACTTTGTGTCTCTGAGTCTCTGAGTTTGTAAGTCGGCCAAGCAGGCCCCCCCACTGTTATTGGATTTTGCATGTTACTCCTTTTTTTTCCACACATACCCTTTTAAATTATAAATCAATCCAAAAGAGGCACTGATGACAAAAGTTTTAGTTAGATAATGAGGCTTCTAGGTACCAGGAAGTCTCAGTGTCAACATTTGTTTTGCAGAAAAATGGACCATTGGGAATGATGCAAGACTGTAACCTTGGGTGGAAGTCCAGGTCATATTTTTTCTCCAACATGAGAAGCAGTCAAGTGGAAGGCAGTCAGGCCTTATGGGGCTTTAATAAGAAAAACATTATAGATTCTATTTAACCTATGCACTATCATGATCCATGTTTTGTTGCCTGTCTCACTTTTCTATATTTTGCACCTAGTATAACATTTACTTACACTTTGAAGGCAAACATACATCTTTTCAGTTTTCATAATTTGACTATAAGATGGGTTTCTATTTATTATAGCCCAGTTACTTCCCATTGAAAGCACTCAGGTGCTATTAATTCATTTCTGTTAGTTGTGCAATTGGAAGCTGTAACTTTAAGTTTTAATCAGGGAAAAGGCTGTAAGAACAAATGTTTTAAAGTTCAATGTTAAAGTCCAAAAAGTACCAGAGGCCAAGAAGACAGAAAAGTTTTGTAAGTAAATTTTTCTGTGCCTCAGCAGAAGTTATAGATACTAAGTTTTTATAGTTATTTCAGCTTCTATTTGAATTAATATAGTTAGTAGTCTTTGTTGGGTTACAGGGTAAGCACATTCAGGACAATTATCTCCTTTTAATTTATAAAAATGTACACATCTCTTTCTTTTTTGCAATAGTATTTCTTCTAAATTTCAAAATGGAAACTATAGAGTATCATTCATAATACAAGAATCATCTTATACACTTCTGCAATTATACACTTGGGCAATATACATAAGGTTTGAGAAAAGTCTAAAGAACAAGTACGATTATTATTATTAATAGCGGACAGGTAAAGATAATCAAACAAATAAAATTTACATTAATTTGTAGGTATGCAGGCCTTTGGGGATAGTTGTCTATTTCTGAGGTCAGTGGCTTCCCATCCTCAGGAAATCTTTGATCTCTGCTGTTGAGGCAAGTGTCAGAGACAAGAGCAGATGTGCATTTGTGGTTAGGCCCCTAATAAGGTCTTTTCCAACAATGTTAGAGAGAGAGTCTTTAATTAATGTATTTTCCAATGGACAGAAACCCTGTGGTTGTAAGTTGTGGTCTTTGAAGTCTTTGTCACCCAGGAGCACACTGAAATGTTACTAATTTATCAGTCACTGTAAGATGGTTAACCAGCCCCTGATAATAATGCAGAATGTCTTCTTTTGGTAAAGTTGATTCATATGTCTTTTCATCTAAATTCATAGAGTGGCTGGTGACTATTTTCATAAGGCAAAAGGCTAAGCATAGCATAAAGTTCAGGTTAAGGGGTACTATAAGAAGAGCTTTTGGTCTACAGGGATTAAAAGCTTCTGAAAATTTGCCTCTTTGTTAATTTTATCATTTGTATGTTCTACCAATTCAAAGAACTGGGGCTAAGAAGCACAGTGAAAATACTGTAGAATAGGACAAATTTTGCAAATGAATTACATCATTTGTCTAGTAAAATGAGTCCTTCAGGCAATAACTCAGAGGAATTCCTCAATTGGGTTTTCATAATTAATTATTTTCTAATAAGTTACCTACCATTAAGGCTGTTTCTCTCTTGCACACATATTTGTATTATTGAGATGGTGGCATTTGGATTAATCCATTTACTGTACTTCAAATGGACTGAAAGCACTGGGAAATGTCCTTGGGACCCATGGAATGATTTTCCAGGTTTGTATTCAGACAAATAGAACATCTGATGCACACTTTATGAGGTGCAGTAGCAGTGATATTGTTATTCCATGGTATCATCTTTTAGGATTATAATTTTAGCTCATGTACATGTTAAAGTACAGTATAAATAATTAGGTTCCTATAGGTAAGATTGGTTTCTGATTAGATACAAGCCATATCTCTTTGCCTCAAAAAAGATTTCCCCTTTGTTGCCATATTCTCTTTTCCTTGACAATACTACATTGGAGCTATAAATGAGTGGGTTTTTATTAATTTAATAGGAAGTAAGAAACATTCCTGGGTCTGGATAATTTTGCTGTTTAATGATGCCTGTTTAGCTGCAGCATTAGTTAAATAATTTCTTTTTGTTTCCATAGTGGGAGCTTTAGAAAGCTCTGGGATTTTTATAATTTTCAGTTGTTTCCATTTCTGTATGACATCTAATAATTTGCTATCTACTTCGCATTTTCTATGGGCTGCCCTGAGAAAGTTAAGAAATGTTGCTTCTTCAACAATATTCTAACGTTGTGAGCTACATCAAAAGCATAGTTATTATCAGTGTAAATGTGGAATATTTGATCTTTGGCCAAGTGACAAGTCAGAGTTAAAAATTAATTAGGTTTGTTGGGCAAATTTTATTCAGGTAAATAAGAACTGACAGTTAGGTCCATCATGGAAGTTATTGCAGATCCAGCTCAGTAACATTCCTGTTTATCTTTCAAAGATCTGCTTGTAAACCAAATTGTCAGCATTATCAAGGAGTTTCCTATAAATCATTCATAGGAATAAGAAAGTGGTCAGGTAAATTTGATTTTAATAAGCCATATAGAGGCTGAGCCATTAATAAAATTTGGAATCCAATTGTGACAATATCCAGTGAAAGCCAGTAGTCCTCTAAATCACTTTCTTGGTTTTGGAAGAGGAAAAGATATAATTCCTCTGAATATTTCAGTGGTAACTTGTAGCCCAACCTTGCATATCATATAACCAAAATATTTTACCTGGGATAACAGAATCAGAGCTTGATCTTTTGGGAGTTTAGTAATTTTCTAGAGCATCAACTAAACCATCCACATATTGGATTAGAGTGAAATCTCTAGGAAATTTAACATGACTTAAATCAGCTTTTAGTATCTAAGACAATAGGTGAGACTCTTCATATATACTTGGGGTATTATTGGCCAAGAAAACTTGTAATATCCCAGGTGAAAGCAAAGAGGTATAAAAAGAGAACTTAGTTGTTCTTGTTATGCAAAGTTTTCTATGCAATTTTAAGCTTCTCAAAAAGGCCTAATTATTTAAAAAACTTTTTTTAATAAAGAAAGAGAATAAATCTGTAAGGTATTCCAGGGCTCATTGTATTAACTCAAGGTCATCTCTCAGTTAAAAAGTCTCACAAAATTTAAACTTTAGGAAAGTTTGTCAAAACACTAACCAAAATATCATAACATAAAACTTTTTGTAATTCTGGGTAAAATAAATGCATATTTTTGGTAATAACTCTAAAGACATTAATCAAGCTTAAACCAATTTTAACATTAAATACTTTGTCCTAACCACAGGACACTGCTTAATTTATGTAAGTATTTAATTTCTTTAAGCCAATAAAATATTACAACCTAGTAATATCATCCAGAGGCAGAAAAACACGGTACACATATATACAGATGAATACACATTACATGGAAACAACACATATGGGCATCATACACGTAATCTAAATTACCAATTTTTATGAGAAGGCAAGGACAACTTCAGTCACTTAAATTTTAGCTAAAGGTTACAAACTTAAAACTTTCAAAAACTTTTACATTCTTCACAAACTTCTATAAAATTTTTACAACTTTCATATTTTCACAGAACTTCGTACCCCTTTAGAAATAACCATCTTTAAAACTGCTCACTTTCTCTCTTTTCCTTCAAAATTTGTCTCCATACTTTATGCCTTTTATTACCAAAACCACACAGTTTCTTTCCAAATTAATTAAAATTTCTAATTCTTAAAAAATCTCAATTTTCAATGATAACCAAAAAGTGACCAGAATTCCTTTACACATTTCCTGACCTTTAGAAACATAGGTTTCTCTATTGGCAAGCACACTCTCACTTTCACGAAATACACTTCCAACAAAACAAAAGACATTCATCAACAGCTCCAAACCCAGTCTACAGCCTTTCTGCAATAACAAGCCAAAAGCAAGTGAACTTAAGATTTGTTCTTAAGTTATCAGTCAATGTTTCAGCATTTCAAAATAACTAGATATCCATTAATTTTAATTAGAATTTACTAATTTAAAAAGGAATAGCTGAAATAAGTTAAATTGATTTGACCTAAAATGGCTATGTTTTCAAATCTCCTCATAAGATTTTCTTCCAAAAATTTGCATTTTAAAAAATGGTCTAGATAAGGGTACTTGGAGATGAGGTATTTGCATTTCAAAGATAGAACTCATTTTTGAAGCCTTCTTTATTTCAGAAACAGTCCAGGAAATTTCTTAACTTCTTTTAAAAAAAATGTTATTTGTGCTTCTTCCAGAAGCTTCTAATTTCAAAAACAACATATGCTTACTATTCATTCAGTTTAATATTAGAGCTGGCATTTTTCTAATTTTTCATGCAAAAATATTAATTTAGGTGCTAAAAACTGCTTTTGGCCATTTTAAGTTAATATAATTTGTAGTTAAATCTCCCCACTTCTTTTATTTGTTGTTGTTATTGTTCAAGTACGGTTGTCTCCATTTTCCCCCCAACACCTCCCCACCCTGCCCCACTCTTCCTCACCACCCACCCTCAATCCTACCCCCTTTGGCTTTGTCCATGTGTCCTTTACATATCTTCCTTGATGACCTTTCCCCTATTTTCTCCCATAACCACCCCCCCTCTGGTTACTGTCAATTTGTTCTTTATTTCAACGTCCTTGGTTACATTTTGCTTGCTTCTTTGTTTTGTTGATTAGGTTCCACCTAAAGGTGAAATAATATAGTATTGTCTTTCACCTGCTGGCTTATTGCACTTAGCACCCCAAATAGTCACAGCAATTTTGAAAAAGAAGAACAAAGTTGGAGGAATCACAACACCTGATATCAAACTATATTACATGGCCACGATAATTAAAACAGTCTTACACTGGCATAAGAACAGATGCATAGATCAATGAAACAGAATAGAGAGGCCAGAAAAAAATTTCCCCATTTCTATAACACAGTTGTAAGTTTAGGCCTCCTATCAGGAGTATTAATGAGGGTTGGGGTCTGGGATTTTCTTTACTTGGAGAAACAACTTCCCATGTGAATTGGAGTTTTCTTTTGGGATCTGTAGAGTCTGTACTTCAGACCCTCAGAAAGTAATTTCAATTGAAAAGCCAAAGTTATTAAAAAATGAGCAAAAGACCTGAACAGACATTTCCTGAAGGAGGTTATGCAGAGGGTCCAGAGACAACAGAAAAAAGGCTCAACATCACTAGCCATCAGAGAGATTCAAATTAAAACCACAATGAGATATCACATCGCACCAGTCAGAATGAGCATTATTAATAAATCAACAAACAAGTGCTAGCAAGGCTGTGGAGAAAAGTGAACCCTAGTACACTGTTGGTGGGAACGCAGACTGGTGCAGTCACTGTGGAAAAACAGTACGGAGTTTCCTCAGAAAACCAAAAATGGAACTGCCTTTTGATCCAGTGATCCAACTGCTGAGATTATACCCTAAGAATCCTGAATCACCAATTCAAACAATAGAAAATAAATACATAATTAAATAAAAAATAAAACATTCAAAAAACAAAACAAAAGAACCTATGCACCCCTATGTTCATAGCAGTACAATTCATAATAGCCAAATGCTGGAAACAGTCTGTCTATCAGTAAAAGAGTGGATCAAAAAACTATGTTACATTTACACAATGGAATACTTCACAGCAGAAAGAAAGAAGGTACTCCTACCCTTCACAACAGCATGGATGGAACTGGAGAGCATTATGCTAAGTGAATAAGCCAGGTGGTAAAATACAAATACCATATGATCTAACCTATAAGTGGAACCTAATCAACAAAACAAACAAGTGAGCAAAATAGAATCAGAGACTTGGAAATAAAGAACAAATGGACAGTGATCAGAAGGTAGGGGGAGGAGGATAGTGGGGGAAAGAAGGGGAACAGGAAAATAAAGGAACACAAATAGAGGACTCATGGGCACAGAAAATGTGGGGGATTGACTGTGGGAGTGGGGGGAATGGGGTTGTGGTAAGCACAGGGCGAAAAATGTGGAACTATAAATGCACAACAATAAATTTTAAAAAATGTTTTAAAAAGAACCAACCATTTTTTTTCCTTCAGTCCCACTTTAGTCTGGGTTCTGTCAACACTTAAATTTAGTTCCACTCTGAGGATTTAAAAAGACAGCTCAAATAAAGTCAGGGCCTAGCATCTTAAAACAGGGAGGTCCAGAATTTGAAATGAAACTCACTCAAATTCACTCTTTCCAAAACTAGGAATCAACAAGGCAGAATGGGTTCCTTTTGCTACCTAGCATGAGTCTGGATCTACAAGGCGGTTCTGGATGAGCTTTGTTGGAATGCTGCTACACAATACCAAGTAAATGTCAACATAGAAACATTCAAATCTGTAGAGAATTTTTGTGTTTATTTGAGCTAAACTGATAAAATTGACAGGAATCAAAACATCAATGAGTTGAGAAAATGTTCCAGGACATGGAAGTTTTGAACCTTTTTTTTATACATTATAATCAAAAGAAGAGGCATAAGTGGGTAATGCAAATCCATTGCTGATAAATTAGGGAAGAAGCAAGGTGGGAGACCTGTGGGATTGAATATACAGTAAAATGATACACACATCTTTTACACAGGTGGGTACAGAATAGTTAACTGTTAATAATTAACATGATAACAAAAATAATGAGGGGATTTGTGGTGCATGTGCTTTGAGGGGTCTGGAGAAAGGAAATTTGACATTCCAAAGATATGTTATTGTAGAAGCAAAAAGGCAACAGATAAGTTCAGTTAAGGTCAAGGTTGGCCTTTGTTAGGGAAAAATATTGGCCTGGGACATGATTCTACACCATGAATTACTTTCAGTTAGAAACTTTTAATTTCAGACCACCCTATGAGGTCACTTTAGGTCTCTGAGTTTGTAAACATTCCATACAGGCCTTCTCTGACATTGACAGGTTTCACGTATGATCACTTTTCTTCCCACAAAAGCTTATATTAAGGTGAATAAAAAAGCAACAACTTGGAAACATACTTGAATATTGACATAATTATGATAGCCAAATTTGTAAAATGTAGAAGGAGTAGAGATGGGAGGGAGTCCATAGTACTTACACAAAAAGCTCATAAATAACTTTTGAAAGTATATTTTATTGATTATGCTATTACAGTTGTCCCATTTTTCTCCCCTTTACTCCCCCCTCCACTCTGTACCCCCTGTCTCTCCAACATTTTATCCCCTTAGTTCATGCCTTGGGTTGTACATATAAGTCCTTTGGTTTCTCCCTTTCATATACTGTTCTTAACCACCACCCATCTATTTTGTATATACCAGTTATGGTTCTTATCCCTTGTACTTTCTCTCCCATTCTCCCCCTTCCTCTCCCAGCTGGTAACCCTCCATATGATCTCCATTTATGTGATTCTGATCCTGTTCTACTTGTTTGCTTAGTTTTTTGTTTGTTTGTTTTATGTTCAGTTGTTGATAGTTGTGAGTTTATTGTCATTTTAATGTTCATAGGTTTGATCTTTTTCTTAAATAAGTCCCTTTAACATTTTATATAACAAGGACTTGGTGATGATGAACTGCTTTAACTTTACCTTGTCTGGGAAGCACTTTATCTGTCCTTCCATTCTAAAGGATAGCTTTGTTGGATAGAGTAATCTTGGATGCAGGTATTTGCTTTTTATGGCTTTGAATATTTCTTTCCAGTCCCTTTTGCCTATGAGGTATTTTTTTGTTTTGTTTTGTTTTGTTTTGTATTGTTTTAGAGATCAACTGATAGACTTATGGGAACTCCTTTATAGGGAACTCTCTTCTTTTCTCTTGCTGCTTTTAAGATTAACTCATTATGTTTAATCTTGGTTAATTTAATTATGTCTTGGTGTGTTCCTCTTTGAGTCCAACTTCTTTAGGACTCTCTGATCTTCTTGGGCTTGTATGTCTATTTCCTTTACCAGATTGGGGAAGTTCTCTTTCATTATTTTTTCAAATAAATTTTCAGTTTCTTGTTCTGTCTCTTCTCCTTCTGGCACCCCTATGATTGGGATGTTGGAACATTTAAAGTTGTCCTAGAGGTTTCTAAGCCTCTCTTCATTTTTTTTTGAATTCTTGTTTATTCATTCTGTTCCAGTTGAATGTTTATTTCTTCCTTTTGTTCCAATTCATTGATTTGAGTCCCAATTTCCTTCCCTTCACTTTTGGTTCCCTGTATATTTTATTTTGTTTCACTTTGTATAGCCTTCACTTATTCCTTTATTTGGTAGCTGTAGGCAGTCATTTCTCTGAGCATCTTAGTTACCAGTGTTTTGAACTCTGCACCTAATAGGTTTCCTATCTCCTCATCTCTTACTTCTTTTTCTGGAGTTTTGATTAGTTCTTTCATTTGGGTGATATTCTTTGTCTTGGTGCAACTGTTACATTGTAAAGGGAGGAGCATTAGGTAATAACCAAGGTGGGCCAACCCACTTCACTGCATTGAGATGTTGTGTGTAGAGAGGAGTCAAAGAGGAAAAAAATGCCACTTTCTCAGCTCTTGCCCAATTTTCAGTCACTTACCCCACCTCCCACAAGCGAATTGCACCCTTTTGGTGCTGATTCACAGGTGGGTGGGATTTTGTACATTCTAGGGCCCTGTGTAAATAGGACAGATGTAAATAGAGTAAATTTGAATTAAAAAGCATAGTTAAAAGAGAGTTCTGAAAAGGCCAAGAATCTCCGCTGAAGGTTAAAATCTTTTCTTCTGCTCTCAAGAACTAAATTTAAGTTGGGGATATGCCACAAGGGTGGCAGTGTGGTTGTTTCTGAGGACAATGAAACAAAGGAAAGCTTTAGGGTGGAGAACGTAATAGGAGAGAGACTAGGCAGGGCTTCTGCTCACCTGGAACTCAGAGAAAAACAAGGAGACCTGGAGAGAGGATCAGTGGGGAAGCCCAGGTCAAGCTGCTGCTGCTGCCTACTATTTCCCTGGCTACAAGTGTTCTTGGGACCCTCAGAATTTTGGAGGAAGTAAAAGGTCATGCCTAAGAAGGTACATGGGCAGGGTTTAGGGCAAGGGGTGAGACAATTTCTCAAGAGGGAGAGAGCAACATAATACATAGTCTCTCCTTGAAGTTCTTGAAAGGGATATTCAGATGCAGATTAAGTTGCTAGAGGCTGGGGCACAGAGAGATGCAGCAGGCTTAAAATAGGCCAGTGATTTAAACTTATTTCTCCCTTGGGCATGTTTAGAGGCAGAAAGGACTAAAAAATTTATCTAGTGGGTCCAAGTGTACTGCTTGCAAGCAGGGTCCCAAAGGCTGTTATCTTTTCTGTTATCATTAACTCTCTTACATATCTCAGTTTCTAATGACACATGTCTTACTAACGATACTAATGTCTTAGACAGCCAGGGGGGATCAGAGTACAGGACGACTACTGTAAGGTATTCACCGAGGAAGAACGAGAGTGAGCCAGAAGTAGGGCAAGCAGAGGCTTATGGGGGAGTCCTCCTGGGCGAGGTTCACTGGTCCCGGGGAGCGTGGGCCAGGGAAGTCACACTCCTTTGTTCTTGGGAAGGAGTTTTGTACAAAAAAACAGGGTGAGGGTCATGTGGTGATCTGGGATCGGTGAGTAAGGGGTGATGCAGGTAGGGTGAGGTGTCACATGACTTTTGGGGGAAATTTGGCTTCAGGTTTTGGCTTCTTTGCACAGGAACTGGTATACCTTTCTTTGTTTTCCATGCCAATCTTACAACTACCCCTTATTTTGTAAGTCTCAAGATGAGCCAGATTTACATTAGTGATGGAAGTTCCATATGAGGCCTCTGCCCATCTTAGGGATTAACCCTAGACACCTCTATGAGGCCTCCACTCATGGAGCAATACCTGAGAACACAGACTGAAGACAGAAAATGCCTCTTCAGTCTTCACATCCAGGGTGAAACTTGAGCACTTATTTTAGATTTTATCCTTGTTTCTGCTCCAGACACAGGCCTATCATCTGTGAATACTTCTCCTGCATCTCTTTTACCCCAAGTGTGAGAACAGCAAGAGAACATTGCTGGTGAGGCTGTACTCACTGCATTCCAAAGACCTGGAGACTAAGGCTACACCAGAAATGTTGTAGGAGGCTTTGTTCTTGCCAGTACAACAAAGAATTCAATATCAGCAAGCTGTTTATTATTCAGGCAGAGTTTATTAGTAAAGTATTATATTGTCAATGAAGAGAATGGGCCTAGCTGAGGTGAGTAAGAGAGGCATAGGCATTCAGTCCCTTTGTTCTGAAGATGAATATGTTTGGCAGGGTGGGGTGAGGGAATTTCATATCAGTTTGGTGGGGAAAGGTGGCGAATACTTTCATTGGAGGGTGTGACCTCCTAAGAGTAGGTAGGTATGTGTGAAAGTCTGTTAACTGAGATCCTTATCTTGCCCTAGACTACCTCTTGTCATCCATTATAAAAATAAGTATGTGGACAGAGGCAGTTAATCAAAGTTATTTATGAGCATTTTCTGTAAGTACTATGGACCCCCTCCAACCTCTCCTCCTTCTCCTATATTTTAAAACTTCTACCTAACAGTTATTTAGAAGTTCATATTTTTAGTTTAAATATTTATTTATTTATTTTAAAATATATTTTATTGATTATGCTATTACAATTGTCCCATTTTTCCCCTTCATTCCCTTCCACCCTGCACACCCTCTCCCACCCACATTCCCCCGCTTTAGTTCATGTCCATGTGTAATAAGTTCTTTAGATTCTACATCTCCCATACTATTCTTGGCTTCCCCCTGTCTACTTTTTAACTACCATTTATGCTACTTATTCTCTGTACCTTTTCCCCCTCTCTCCCCTTCCCACTCCCCTGCTGATAATACTCCATGTGATCTCCATTTCTGTGATTCTGTTCCTGGTCTAGATGTTTGCTTAGTTTGTTTTGTTTTTGTTTTAGGTGTGGTTGTTAATAACTGTGAGTTTGCTGTCATTTTACTGTTCATATTTTATCTTCATTTTCTTAGTTAAATTCCTTTAACATTTCTCATAATAAGGTCTTGATGATGATGAACTCCTTTAACTTGACCTTATCTGGGAATCACTCTATCTGCCCTTCCATGCTAAATGAAAGCTTTGCTGGATAGAGTATTCTTGGATGTAGGTTCTTGTCTTTCATGACTTCAAATACTTCTTTCCAGCCCCTTCTTGCCTGTAAGGTCTCTTTTGAGAAATCAGCTGACAGTCTGATGGGAATTCCTTTGTATGTGACTGTCCCCTTATCCCTTGCTGCTTCTAGAATTCTCTCCTTCATTTTAATCTTGGCTAATGTAATTATGATGTGCCTTGGTGTGTTCCTCCTTGGGTCCAACTTCTTTGGTACTCTCTGAGCTTCCTGGACTTTCTGGAAGTCTATTTCCTTTGCCAGATTGGGGAACTTCTCCTCCATTATTTGTTCAAATAAGTTTTCAATTTGTTGCTCTTCCTCTTCCCCTTCTGGTACCCCTATGATTCAGATGTTGGAACATTTAAAGATGCCCTGGAGGTTCCTAAGCCTTTCATCATTTTTTTTTTTTGAATTCTTGCTTCTTCATTCTTTTCTGGTTGAACTTTCTTTCTTCTTTCTGGTCCACACCGTTGATTTGAGTCCCAGTTTCCTTCCCGTTACAGTTGGTTCCCTGTACATTTTCCTTTATTTCATTTGTCATAGCCTTCATTTTTTCATCTAATTTGTGACCATATTCAATCAATTCTGTGAGCATCCTGATTACCAGTGTTTTGAACTGTGCATCTGATAGGTTCGCTATTTCTTCATTGCTTAGTTGCATTTTTTCTGAAGCTTTGATCTGTTCTTTCATTTGGGCACTTTGTTCTTTTTTTTTTTTTTGTCTCAGTGTGCCTGTTATGTCTTAGTAAGGTAAAGAGCCTTAGGCGTTCACTAGGGCAGGACAACCCACCTTGCTGTGTTGTGACACTATATGTGGGGGAGGGATCTGAGAGAGAACAATGGGGCTTGTTCCACTCTCTACTGATTTTCAGTCACTTCCCCTGCTACCCACAATCAAATTGGGCCCTTCTGGTGCTGAGTCTCGGTGGGTGGGCTTATGTACCTTCTAGGACCCTGTGAATCTCTCCAATAAACTCTCCTGTGAGTCTGGAGTGTCTGCTGCTGCCACTGGCATTTTCAATTAGAGGTTTGAGGCTTTATTTCCCCATGCTGGAACCCTGGGTTGTGTGGTCTGTCTTGCTCCCTAATTGTTCCTCCCAGTTTATCTGCACATGAATGTGGGACAACCTGCTCCACCAGCTGCCACCTTACTGGGTCCACCTGCCACCACCTTGCCATGAGTCCTCTTCACCTGGCTGCCCATCTCTGCCCCTCCTACCAGTGTGGATGAATGTTTCTTCTTTAACTCCTTGGTTGTTGGACTTCCATACAGTTCAAGTTTCTGTCAGTTCTTATTGTTTCTTGCTTCTAGATTGTTGTTGTCCTTCTTTTGGTTATGCAAGGAGGCCCAGTGTGTCTACCTGTGCCTCTATCTTGGTGGGAAGTCACCAGTTAGTTTAAATATTTAAATTAATAAGCTACTTTTTTCTTATTTATACTTCTAACATGAGTTACTATGCAAAATAAATACAACCATCCACAAAATGAGTGTTAAGGTGGTTGGTGACACAGGCTATGAAGGAATTCACAAAGAGAAAAAAGTGCAGAGAGTAAACGTTTTTATTTTTACTTTCCCAAGTGAGGGAAAGGGCTAGGTGTGGATAAATGCAGCAGCTCTGAGAGGTAAGGGCTTGGGGCTTTTATCAGGTAATGGGGTGGTTGTAGAGCATGATTTTTCAGTTAGGTTGCAACTTGTTTGAATGTTAACTTTGTGTACAAGGTGTGGTTGCTGTGGTCTGGTATGTCCTGTTTCACAAATTCCCAGAACTTCTGCACCTTCAGCATGCTTCCAGTAATTTTCTATTCCTGAGGATAAATTTTCATAAAACAATTAGGGTCAGTCATGCTTTATGTGGTCTAGCTAGCTCTGGCAAAGAGGACCTGAGTAAAGGGGGCTTTTTGTCCTTTTATTTGCCCCCCTCTGATTTTTGAGATGGATTTATTCCTAATGACCTGAACCCATTCTGGTTCTGGGGAGTAGGGATAAAGTTCTCTTCTTCTGGAACTATTTCCCGCAGATTATGGATGTAGAGTTGTCCCTGCCTGTGGATCTTAGTATATGTCATTAAGAGAGAAAAGGTGGAACTGAACAACCTGAAAAGCAAGAGCTATAGCCAGGGGTCATTTGTGAAAGGAGTCTCACAGAGCATTGATGCTTTGTTGTGTGGAAAACATAGGGTATCTTAGGAGACATGGCCCAAAAGTGACAGTTAAGCACTGTGATTAGACCTAGGAAATGGGTCAGCCAAGAAAACCAGGACCAAATGATCTTAAAATCTCACCAGGATTTTAATCCTTGTGAGGCTGTCTCTTTATAGAAATTTTTGCCTTTGTCAATGATATTTTAAAAATTATTTTGTATTTTTCCAGATTGGTTAATGGAAAACAACAATCCTCATTAAGCTTAGCACAGGTGCCTACCTGGTTAGCCATTCGTAAGTCCAGGGCCCACCTATAATGTAGAACTACTCCTGCTAGGGAGGTGATTTGTTCTTGTAGAGTATTAATTTTGTTGGCTATGTCAATTATCTGTTGAGTTACTTCTAAGGAGAGTCACTGAGCCATAAAAAATGGAGTTTAAAAGACCTCTGATGGCAGCTTCTATTCCAGCTAGAATGCCAACTATGGTGATTGTGACTAAAGCCCCCTTTTTGACTTTTGTGAGTTGGGATTATAAGGGGAGAGTATGATGTCATTGATGATGGTAAGTTTGGAATAATATAAGTGAGAGTACAAGTGCCCATTCAGTTAGCAGGTAAATAAACATAGACTTTGTCCCCACAGAAGTAGGTGCATTGTTTTTTTTAGTTTAGTCAAGTATCAGTCATGTTGATTGTATCATGTTGTAGGTAGGGGGGCACTTGGCTAAAGAGATCTATGGAGGAAAATATTGGTCTTCAGAGATTATAATAGGCCTTTTGGTGTAGGTGATTGAGAAGTACTTGGTTTACTGTGGGCTTGACCCTTTTATTAATAGCCCATCCAGGTTGACTGAAATAGGTGGGGACCAGGTAGGTCTCTAATTGGCTCCATTGTGAAAGAGATATCAGAATTGTTACTAGTCTCCCTTTAGGAAAAGTTTTGGTGCAGACCCAACAGTTCTTTTAAAGCCCAGTTGCCTTATTATCTAAAAATCTAAGGACGTCCTAGGCTGTAGATAGGTAAGGGTGTTCCAAGAGAGCATTTCCAGAAGTAAAGAAAAAGTTAGGGTGAGTAAACTAGGATTACCAGCAAGGACACAAGGGATCTCTTAGCAGGGCTGGTGTGGAGTTGTAAAACAAGAGTTACCCAGTAGTGCCAGATCATGTCAGACACTTTCCAGGATTCATGTGTCCATCAGCTGGACTTTGGTGAGGTAGAGCTTGGTATCCAAAATTGGGTAGCAGTCATAGGAGCCTGCACGAGGTTTCTCCTGTGGAGAATTCTTAGGCTAGGTGGGTCAGTTGGTTTGAATCCAGACAGTTGTATTCACAATGGAAGTTCTGAGAGCTTTGCTGTCATGGGAGTGGTGAGAATTATTTGAAATGGACTCTTCTAGGGAGGTTGGAAGGGTTTAGTTTGTCCAGGGAAATCCTTTAATAAAACCAAATCTCTGGACTGTAAGTGTTTATTTGAGAGTAATTTGGTAAGTTGAGGTAAGTGGATGTCTGTGTATTTGGTGAAGGAAAAGTCTGTCTAATTCTAGTGCTGGGAGATAGCTACCTAGGGCTGGAGGTGAATGGATGTAAAGGGGGATAAAAGTGCTGGTGGCTATACATGATCTCCAGGGGATTATAAAGAAAGGAGCTCTGGTGGTAATGTGGAGCCTGAGAAGCATGTAAGGAAGGAGTTCTATCCAGGTTTCACTGAGTTCTAGTGAGAGTTTGGTGAGTTGTTGTTTAAGGGTAGAGTGTACTTTTTTGACCTTTCCAGAGATTTGGGGGTGCCAGGTTGCATTCAACTTATGAGATGTTTAGAGCTTGAGAGATTTGTTGTGTGATTTGGGAAGTAAAGGCTGGATCATTGTGATTCTGGAGTGAGGTCTATAGTCCAAACCTGAAAATTATATCCTGGAGAAAGACTTTAGTGACCTTTGAGGCCCATTAATTGGTGGCAGGAAAGGCTTTTATCCATCCTGAGAAAGTTTCAATGAGAGTGAGAAGGTATTTATGTTTGTGATGGGGAGGCATGTGGGTGAAATCTACTTGTCAGTCCTGCCTGGGTAAATGACCCCACAGTTGGTGTATGAGTAGAGAGTGAGGGTCCCTGAAGTGGCCTTGTAGACTGACCTGCCAACAGATGGAACAGTCCCTGGTGATGTTTCTTAGTTTGCTTCTAATTGTTTGGAATGTAAGAGAGGAGAAAGAAATACCTGGAGGGGTCTAATGTCAATAGGGAGGGAGTTGTGTAAATCTTGTAAAATGGGGGATTCCTAAAGTTGGAGAAGAATATACTTTCCCCCATATACAAGCCAAGGTACCTGCTAGGTAGCCACTAATTTGTACATTGTGAGATTTCCTTAGGAGAGTAACTGGATATTTGGCTTAGTAGTGAGGGTAGGGATAACACCTGTGTTGCTGGGAATGGTAAAGAGGCTGAGAATTTTGCCTCCCAATCAGCCATGTTGTTTCCTAAAGCCCCAGCTGATTGGCTGTAATGGTGGACCTTACACTGAATAATGGCTCCTTGGGTAGGTGACTGTGCTACCATATTAATTCTAAGATTAGACTGGCATACTTAATAGAGGATCCATGAGTGGTGAGAGACCCTGTTCTTTTTAGATAGCTGCAAGTGAATGGAAAATGCAGTAGGCATATTTGGAGTCAGTGTAAATGTTGATCTTTTAGTCCTTTTCCTAGTTGTAGAGCAATTAACTTAGCTTTTTGATCCAAGGTATTGGGTGGTAAGGGAGAGCTCTCAATTTTGTGTGAGTGGCAGTAACTATTATATATCCTGCTTTCCTCTGTTCATCAAGAACATAGCTGCTCCTGTCTATGAGCCAATTATGATCTGGTGAAGACAGAGGACTATCTGAAAGGTCAGTGTGAATTGTTATGGAATGTTCGAGGACCTCTATGTAGGAATGCTCAAGAGAAGAATGCTGAGGGTTTGGAAGTAAAGTGCCTGGGTTTATAACCATGCAGGTTGAGAATGTAAGAGAAGGATGGTTTAAGAATAAGGTTTGGTATTGAGTGATGCAACTGTTAGTGAGGAAGTGATAGTCATTATTGTTAAGGAGGTTGATTTCTGATGTAGGGTTTAGATATGAAGGGGATGAGCATAAGTGAGCTCATTTGCCACAGTTATGAGGTAGGCCATCCTCTGGCTAGCCCCTGAGGCAAGTGAGCCAGACCTTAGCTATATTGTCAAAGGTCTCAGAAAAGTAGGCAACAGCCTTCAAGTTGGGCCATACTTTTGTCCTAGGAGTGGTGTCCTAGGAGTCCTAGTGCAATGGCTCCCCTCTCATGTATGTAGAGAAAGGTAGGCTTATTGAGGTCTGGTAGTTCAGGGGCTGGAGCAGAGAGGAGAGATTCTTTGATAGTATCAAAGGCCTGGTGTAGGGGTGTTTTCCAGCATCATGTTCTGGACCTCAAAGTGTCTCATAGAAGGGTTTTGCTTTGAGGCCATATTTTGGATTCCAAATGTAGAAGTATCCTGTTAATCCAAGGAAGGCTCTGAGTTCCATTTTAATATGTGGTGGGTTTAGTGAGTCAATTAGTTCTTAGAACTGTGTAATGTTGGCCTATTATCTGGATGAGAGGAGGAAGGCTAGGTAAGTGACAATGCTCTGGTTGATTTGTGCCTTTCTGGAGACATGGTAGCCTCTGTTTGCTAGGTGGGTGTGGAGAGTGATGGTGTTAAAGAAAGAGGTCTGGAGGTCTGGGAAACATAGGAGTAGATCATATATATATTGTAGGGGGGTGCTTCCTGGAAGAGGAAGAGAAGATAAGTCTTGGGTCAGTGCCTGTCTAAATAGATGGGGGACAACCCAGAACCCTTGTGGGAAAGAGGTCCAATTAAGTTGTTATGAGTACTGAGTATCAGGATCAACCTAAGTGAAAGCAAAAATGTCCTGCAACTCTTGTGAAAGAGGCATTATAAAGAGGGCATCCCTTGAGGTCAAGGACAGTGAATGCCTGTGTATTAGTAGGGATGGTGCTCAGTAAAGTATAAGGGTTAGGGACAACTGTGTGGAGATGGATGACTGACTCATTGATGATCTGGAGGTCCTGTACTGGTTGATAGAAACTATCTGGTTTCCTGACAAGGATGATAGGAGTGCTGTAAGGAGAGATGGTGGGTCTTAGTAAGACTGACTTGAAAAAATTTGTAATGAGGGGTTGAGACCCTTGAGGGCTTCTAGTTTAATTGGGTATTATGACCTGCAAGAAAAAAATGTGTGGGATCTTTTGTGCAGATAGTGATGGGCTATATGTGATGTGTCCTACCAAGAGAGTCAGTGTTCCAGACCTCATGTGGTACCCTATTTACAATCTCAGGGGGAATGGAATTCAGGAGGAAGGTTGGGGTTGAGGAAGTCCCCAACAGTCTTAGAAAAGAAGTCTGAGGGTATAGAAAAATCTGAGTGCCTAGTTTAGTCATTAAATATCTTCCAAGGAGAGGGGTAGGACAATTAGGAATTACTAAGAATGAGTGAGCAAAGGCCTGATCTCTCAGAGCACAGAGGAGGCTAGGGGTTTGTAGAATGGACTGAGGCCCTTGACCCCTAGGATGGAGATAGGAGATGGAGATGAAGGGATCAAAAACTCAAGAAGTGCAGAGTTACTAGCTCTGCTATCAAATAAGAAATTGATTAGCTTATCTGCAATGGACAGAGTTCCCCGAAGTCTGGCCAATTCAATGGTGCAAAGTGGAACATGGTCTGATGTTGGGGCTGATCAGTCCAATGTCTGGAGGAGGCCAAGGGGGTCCATGGGTATGGGGAAAGCCACTCCAGGAGTGCCTACTGGGTCTGAAAGTGGAGTTCAATCTCCTCCCTTGAGGAGAGGGTGATCCTTCTTCCAATGTCCTTTTTACAATGTGGGCACAGTTTCACTGGCTGCCATTTTTATTTAGGGCACTCTTTACTCCTTTATTTAGTGACCTCCTTGTTTGCAGTTGAAGCAGGTTTGGGGCCCAAGTGCAAGGGATGACTGTCTTCACTGCTGCATTGGGAGCCTTGGGTAAGTCCCTCCCTGAAGAGTCTCCTCGATTGCAGAGGCTTGTGTAGTTGCCAAAACCTTAGAGGTCCTAGAGAGGAGAAGGGCAGGATTCTCATCTGGCCCTTAAATGAATTACTTAAGCTTAGGAAACAGGCTTACTAGTGGCCCACTTCATTCCTTCTGTGAGGTAATAGAGCATGTGATCCCATTTACCACATTCAGGGGAATTAGTTTGGCAGTCCCAATTGGGGTCCTGGTCAGGAAGAGCTATGACACTGGGGACATAAGTATTAGGCTACCTCTGATTCAGGTCATCCTCATACTCCCATGCCTTGGCCCAAATACAGCCTCTCTCTCCCAAAATGGTATATGTAGAAAAGATAATGTGAATATCTCTCCAGGAGAGGTATATGAGAGGGTGAGATATTCAAACTTCTTTGTAATCTTAGCTGGGTCAGCTGAAAAACTGCTGAATGTGACCTCAATTTGGGAGAGGTCTGACATTCAAAAGGGAACCTGGAGCTGAATAATGTCCTCCAATCCTGCAACCTCATAGAAAGGGAGCTGGGTCGCAAGGTTGGGAGATGGCCTGAACAAGTATGAACAGGAGAAACCCAATCTGAAAGGGGTGCAAGGAGAGAGGTCTGAGGAGGACAAGCAGGGAAAACAGGTGAAAGGGGTGTTGAAGGGTCACATGAAGGGGGATATGGAGGTGGAGGATCAGAAAGGGAGAGACCATTTGAATCTTAGGCAGATGGAGTAGGAAGGGAAGTAGCTGTAAGCAGGAGCATGCGACAAGAAGAATGAAGATCAGGATGATGAGAGAGTTTCAGAAAGGCCTGAAGATGAGGAACCTCAGACAATTTCTTAGAATGACAGCAGTACAGGTCAAGTTGGAGAATAGCATTATAGTTAAGAGACCCATCCATGGGCCAGACTTCCTGGTCACCCAGTTTGTATTGAAGCCAGGTCTCACTGCAATATAAAATCAAGTGCTTGAGCTTGAGGTCAGTTAGTCCCAGAGTCTTCAAGTTCTTAAGTAGATATCCCAATGGGGAGTTCTTGGATGGGGTTGATTGAGTATTGCCCATGGTGAGAATTATGAAAACTAAAAGGGAAGGATATCTTGGGGATAAGAACAGGGTAGGGGGGTTTGAGAAGGGCATCCCCAACTCAAGTGACCTAGAGATCTGTGGTCAGAATCAAACATTCTTGAGCCTGACAGCAGACTGACCATGAAGCTCTGCCTCAAAGCCAGGCATCCCTGAGCCCAGAGATCAGACTAAACCATGAGGTTATGTCTCAGAGCCAGGTGTCCCTGAGACCTGAGAGCAGACCAAACTGCTAGGAAGATGGTTGGAGGCATCCTTCCCAGCTAAAACTCTGGGGATAGTGATAGAGCCAGTACTGGAGTTTTACAAGACAAGGGTATAAGCTATTATTTTTGACAAAACAAATGTTTTCGTCCCAAGATTCAGAGAGTCTTACCTATCACTGGCCATCAAGGTGGGTGAGGAGAGGGCTGTCTACAGAGTCTGGAGAGGTGGATAAGGATTGTAATATTTTCTCCAAACCTCACAGAGACAGGGTTATGGGATTAGCCCAGGTTGAGCTTCTTTGGTCCACTGCCCCCTAGTCACAAGTCCCAGGAGGCTGGAGAAGAGGAAGAAATAGAGAATGTCCCTGTATGTTCCACCAAAATGTTAGGGTGGTTGCTGATGCAGCCTGTGAAAGAATTCGCAAAGAGAAAAAAGTACAGAGAGTGAAAGTTTTTCTTTTCATTTTCCCAAAGGAGGGAAAGGGTTAGGTGGGGAAAAGTGTACCAGCCCTTAGGGATTAGGACTTTGGGCTTTTATTAGGTAATGGGGTAGTTGTAGAGCAGGATGTTTCAGTTCAGCTGCAACTTTTTCTGGTCATTGTGGTATGATATATCCTGTTTCATAAGTTCCTGGAGCCTCTGTGACTTCAGGGTGCTTGCACTACATTTCTAGTCCTCAGGATAAAGGTTCATAAAACAATTAGGGTCAGTCATGCTTTCTTGGGCCCAGCTAGCTCTGGTAAAGAAGGCCTGAAAAAAATGCTTTTGTCCTATTAATGAGTATATTGTTGTTGGTTGGCTTAAGAATTAAACTGACATGAAACAATTTAACAAGGGAAATTACATACATAATTTTATATGTATAGGGACTCCATAAGAATGTACGTTTTCCACAGATGGTCAGACAATTGGAGCTTATACACCATTCTAAACTAAGGAAAATTGGTAGGAGCTTGAAATTTCAAAGGGAATGATTACAATTCACATGAATATATAAAATAAATGTTTGGTAACAAAAGTTTGTTGGACTGTGCAGACAGTGGGATAGAGAGGAATTTAGCCTTCAAGCCCTGCAGGGTCTCCAAGCCCTGCAGTATCTTCTCTACCACACCAAGCCAATATTTTCTGTAGTAATCTCTGGTGATAGCTCTTTTCTTGGAACAGGCCCTTTACCTAAATATTTATAGACAGTTAAGGAAAAAGTAAAAAGCTCTTCTTGAGCTTTTACTTTTAATCATCTGCAAAAAGTAAACTTTATGCCAAAGAGACAGGTTTTGGAGTGGCAAAATCCTGCTCCCCTACAGTGTCTAGAAACTCATAATTACAGTAATAAATAAATTATATTAAATTACATTTTATGAAGTATACCATGTAACTGAAAATATATTTTGAAAGATTCTATTTATTTATTGTTAGAGAGAGGAATGGAGGGAGAAAGAGAGGGATAAAAATATCAATGTGTAGTTGCCTCTTGAGTGCCCCCTACTGGGACTTGGCCCGCAATTAAGGGATGTGCCCTGATTGGGAATTGAACCAGTTACCCTTTGGTTCTCCTATCAGTGCTCAGTCCACTAAGCCACACCAGACAGGGCAAATGAAAATATTTTATAACACCATCACTTTTACAATCACTAGAAAATTAAAAAATGTATCAAATGTTTTGTTTTGCTTTTCTTTCCTTTCTTATGGTAATTAAATACAAACAACAGGAATAAAATAAATAATAATTCAAGCTAGAGTTTGTTATGAAAACTTACTAAATTTACAATATAGTATGCTAAGTAATAGGCTAAAAACAGACCATGGTACTTTAAGTGAGTATCAGGAATCTACAATATATGGGCAAAAGGGCCCACAAACTAAACCTGACAAGCTCAGGCAAGTCTGCATGGTTCAGAGATGAAAAGTAACCCACATAAGATGGTCTAAAATTAAAACTTTCTAACTAGCTAAAAGTTCATGAGAGAATTTATGGTCTCCTGTTGCGGTGGTTGTACTTTGAGCGGGGGGGTGGGGGGTAAAAAAGGGAGGAAATTGCTTTATTATTCCAAAGGCAAGTTTATCAGGTATATAATCCTAGGTGCAAAAAGACAACAGAAATGCTTAGTAAAGATGAAGATTGACAGTTTCTTTTGGAAAAAATACTAGCCTAGGACATGACTCTCCACCATGAACTGCTTTTAGTTAGAAAGTTTTAATTTCAGACCACCCTGTCACAGGTGGGCACAGCTAACCAGATTCTTGGTGAATGTGAATAAAAAATTGAGCCAAACACATAGTTTATGGCAGAGAGAGCAGATTTATTATGTGATAGTACACTTGACAAAATAAGGGAGCAGACCAACTCTGAACAGAGACTGATCCTCAGTGTCCAAAGGGATGCTTTTCATATAGGGAGGATATTTTCTGGTTAGTTTTGGCAGGTTTTTACTGAACATGTGAGAGTAGTTATATTACTTTTAAACTACTGTGCATGCAATTTCCCATGGTTTTCCTTGATTGCCCACTGAGGGTGGGGCACCACAATGCTAATTTATCATAATGTTATTATGATGAAGCAGGAGTCATGCAGCAGTCACAGATGCATCTTCTGCACAGATGCAGTCATAATTCATCATGATTCTGTGTTTTTCCAGGAAGCATGCTAACTGGCCTTAGAACAGGTTATCTATTTTATATCAATGTCCTTTGCCCTAGTCCTGGGCTGCCTCTGGAGTTTCCTCTTTCCTATCTTCTGGCTCAGTCTTTGAGTTTGTAAGGCTGCCATACAGGCCTTTCCTGAGCTTGTCAGGTTTCACATGTGGCCCCATTTTCCCCACAACACTGTCAAAATGCCAACAAAGCAAAATTTATTGAATCATCACTACTTGTCAAATACTATTATGGCTTTATATATTATATATAAAAGTGAATCTTATATTCACTCTTATATTATATATAAGTAGTGAATCACCGCTACTTGATAATATATCATATTATATGATATATATGACCGTGTGTGTGTGTTTGTGTGTATATATGGTCATATATATATATATGACCACGTATATAATATATTATGTATAAGATTATATATAAAAGTCAAAATTCAAATACAATACAGCCCCTACTCCTGAGAAATTTATCTTTTTCTTGAACACAAAATGTGTAACATGTCTGAACTTAGTAAATGTTTATATAAGTCAATACAAATAATTAAATTAGTACAGGATTCTAGCATCCACCCATCAGAAGCACCAAGAAACATTTATTTCAGATGTGGGGGTGCTCTACCTGCAGAGTTCCATCCCTCTATCACAGATGAAAATAAAAGTACTAAGACATGATCTGCTTAGGGAGGAGAGGTGGTCGATCTCTCAAAGGAGAAGGACCCAGAGCCTCTTCCTCAATGGGCTTTTATTGAGTTCAAATACACAGGAATTCAGGTATGTCAGGTGGCAAGGATCAAACAATGGATAACATTTCAAAGGAATCTGAGGGCTTAATCTGAGTCAGTATCTGTCAGGAAAGGGGGTTGCAAAAACTTTGGGAGACATACTCATTTCCTCCTTGGACCCTTATCATTTAAATGAGAGCACTCTTAGCAAAGCAGGTTTCACAAGACTTTACTCATTCTTTCTTATGCCTGATCAACCTGGGAACAACTCTGTCCAGCAGAGGGCTGCACCAACCCCCATCCTAGTTTCAGGCTTAAGCCAATTAGAGCCAGGATGCAAGAGATCAGGAAGACATCTCTCAGATGGAAATGGGGACTCAGGCTATGTCAGAAAGCTGGGGGTTGAGGGTCTATCACCCCCTTTTTGCTGCACCTCCCCCCCCCGAGTCCTTCCATAAGGGCCTTCCAAGTGGTCATGTCTGTCTTGGGTTGCCCCTTCCTTGAGGAGCCTTACCCATCATTGACTAACCAACCAAGCTTTGGGGCCAGAGATGGATGAAGCAGAAGTGGCACTCCTGCCAGGGAGATAAGCTTTGTCTCCTTAGTGGCTCAGGTCCTCTTGACAGAGTAGAACCCAGATGAAATGGGTCCCTTGGGCTCTTATGCAGCCTAGCCATGGGGTGGGGGTTACAACACCTGAAACCAGGCCGAACGGTCCCAACAATTTTTAAATACAAATTCTTAAACCCTGAGAAATTCTAGCTCAGCAGGCATGTGGAGGAATTTGTTTTTAAGTTTCTCAAGTGACTCATATTCCCAGTTCTTTTTGGGAAATATTTAAATATTACTAGGAAAATATAATTAAAAACAATATGTTCCCAACCTAGGAAACTTCTTCACAAATATGGAAGAAACATAGTTTTATTATTTAATAACCATTAAACCAGAATGGGATGGTCATCACAGAAATTTGTTAAGGAAGTAAAGAGAGAGAAAGAAATCTCACTCTTTTATATAGCCAAGCAGATATGACCCATTATATGCACACTTTTCAGGATAAACAAAAACTGGCCCTCATTTAAGAAAATTGACAGTACCATTTTCCGCACACAGTTTATCCTAAATCCACCTGGTAATTAGGTTTATTCAAGGTAATACAAATTTATCATATATTTATGACTGGGGGTAGTTTTGCAAGCAGGGCTAAACTTCTACCTCCCAAAGAAACTGGAAGTTTGGGGTACTGGCTCTCTTTACATTTACATTCCCTTTATAGACCCTTGAGAAAGATATCCCTGAGCTATAAAACTGGCAAGTGACTTTTTAAAATATTTACACACATCTCAAAGAGGCAGAGAAAATATTTACAATTACAAGTATACAAAAAACTGATTTAAGATATGGGAAGGGGATGTATCTTCCCTATTTTTATCAGGGAAATTTAAGCCTCTTCTTTTAGTTTTTATTTGCCCTTTGAATATTCACACAATTTTCCCATCAATTAAGATAGTCTGTGAACAAGACTGCCTATGAAATAATGATTATTTTTATTATTCTTTAAAATTTAAATTCCAAAGAGGTATTAGACATGGGCAGTATAAGACTGAATACTTAAATGAGTAAACAAAGGAATTGTGGAGTAAATAAATGAATATTCTTTTCTACAAAGACGTTTCATGGGAGGTGTACTATCCCATTTTACTTCTATGAATTCTTTGAGGTGATTTCAGCTTTGGATAGGAATTTCATTAGGTGACCTTCCACCAGTGAGGTACATATGTCACAGGTGGGCATAGGTAACCACATTCTTGGTCATTGTGGACAGAGAATTGAACTGAACATACAGATCGTATAGCAGAAAAGAGAGAGCAGACTTATTAAGTGATACTACACTCCACAGAACATGGGAGCAGGCAAACTCAGAGCAGGGATTTACTTTAGGGGCTGGAGGGATTCTATTCTTATAGGGAAGATCCTTCCTGGTTAGTTTTGGCAGGCTTTTATTGCATGTGTACAATTAGTTGCACTATTTTAAAGCTATTGCGCATGTAGTCGCCCATGATTTTCCTTGATTGGCCACTGGAGAATGGGGTTACACAATGCTAATCTATTATAATGCTATTATAATGGCACAGGGGTCATGTAACATCTTCTGCATAGGTGCACTCATGAGTCACCATGATTCATCACTTTTCCAGAAAGCTGGAACAAACGGTCTTAGAACAGGGTCTCTGTCCTGTATGGATGTCCTTTATCTTAGCCCTGGGCTACTTCCAGGGTTTCCTCCCTTCTATCTTCTTCCTCACTTAGCATGTCTGAATTAAATTACTCAAGGATGCATGAGTTTAAATAAAGCAGGAATGCTAGAACCTAGTGCACTCTTTTCTACTGTGAGATTATAGTACCTGGGACAAAGATATTTCAGTGTTTGAGGTACCACTACAAGTAAAATTTATCACTGTCCTGTAGAGGACCATTCTGTGTGGTATGGGCCCAGCTCCCACTGGAGATGCACAGGACCCATGCCCACAGATAGGTTTTCTCATGGGGAATCAGGCCTGCATTTGTACCAAAGCCGCTTTGGGACTTGCTTTTGCTAAAACTCCCTCACCCTGCATTGAGAAAGCAAGTGCTTACTGTAACTTCCTAAAATCCATGCTAAACCTTCCTAGGATGAATGTAACTGCTCAACCACTTTTCCCTTTTCATTTGCAAATATCCTCCTTCTGTGATGTGATTAGCGCCATTGGCTCCTTTGTTTTCTGTAAAAGGTAACCACCTAAAGGGAATCCATGCATAGTTAATGAGGACCATCGTGTAATGTGGGAAGAAACCCAATAAAGGCCTGTCATGGCAGAGGCCTCAGGCTTTTGCTCCCCTTAAGAGAAAAGCCATGCTGTCCCTCTTCCTCCACCAGACTTGGTAGTCCATGTGAGTGTCTCATTTCATCCATAACGATGTGGACACTGAGGACTGCTGTCTGCATTGCCGTCCTATGGGATAAAAATTATGGCCAAGTTGGCTACATCCATTAGAGTCTTTCACACAAGCAACAAAAATTCTAGGTGGTCAGAAATACAAAAGATAAATTAACCTGACATCTTTTGTAATTCAATCATATCCCACAATGAAATTATAAAATTAACATAGTACTCCAGAAAACAACAATCCTTGTATACTTGGCATGGGTTCTTATTAAAGGAATAATACTTAGTCAAAAATCAAAATGTTAACGTACTTGAGAGAAACTACTAAATAGCTAGGTAAACATATTTCTAAGGGAAGTATTGGAGCCATTTATCAGATGACAAAAATTGTAAACCCTATCATATTATTGGATTATTCATAGATTATTTATTCCTATGTTTTCTTACTCCCAAATAATACACACATTCAAAAAGTCTCTTCAGTAAGTTACTTCCAAGGTTATTCTGGGAGTAATTTGTCTGAATCCTTCTGAATCAAAGTGTGCCTTATCTTACTTTTCTTTACACACAATTTGGGATTATTGTTAAAGGGTAATCTGTTTTTATTATCTGCAAGAAGAAAAAATATTGTTTTATCATCAAGGAAACCAATAAATACATTTTGAAACAAGCAGAACTATTATATTATTGGAATAGTGACACAAAGATGTCAGCTCTTCTAAATTTTTATATGATATTAATGTACGCTATTGAATACAGTTTTTGAACTCTCCTTTTTGCATGGATTGTAACTTTTTCCAAAGTTTCAAAGAACTATTTAACCTTTAAATTTGCATTAATTGAACTGAAATTGTATAAACTGAGATATATTAAAAAGTTTAAGCTTTGCCCTGGCCAGTATGGCTCAGTGGATTGAGCACTGGCCCACGAACCAAAGGGTCACTGGTTCAGTTCCCAGTCAGGGCACATGCCTGGGTTGTGGACCACGTCCTTCGTTGGGGACATGCAAGAAGCAACTACACACTGATATCTCTCTCTCTTTCTCTTTCTCCCTCCCTTCCCTTGCTCTAAAAATAAATAAATAAAATCTTTAAAAAATAAAAAAATTAAGGTTTGATTTGAGCAAAAGTCAATTTGAATTGGGTAGCACCAAACCAAAAGTTGTTAGATGCACTTAGTGGTTAGATGCCCTTCCCTTCTTTCCCTTTTTTGTTCTTCTGGTCAACCTAAGAATAAATTTATATGAGACAGAATAACAAGAGGAAAACAAAGCAAATTTAATTATGTATGTACATATAGGGTCTCCATAAGAACATGAGACCAAAGACAAATTGGGAAATTGAGGCTTATATGCTATATTGAGTTAAGATAAAAGTATGGTAATAGTTTGAACTTCTAAAGGAATGAATGTAATTCATGGGTAGCAGAGAAAGAGCAAAATTTGATAAATAAGTTTTTGCTGGGCCACCCGGAAATAATGAGACCCAGAGGAAGTCTTACAACAGATTTAGCAGGGTTACTCCTTGTCACCATAATTAGTTCATATTATGCCAAGGTCATAGTAGCTCTTATTCTGGATCAGGTTTTTCCATCAAAATTCATTTAGACAGGCAAAAGGTAAAAGTCTTTTCTTTAGTCTTTTTTTTTCTTAAAAATAATCAGCTTAAAATTATCAGTATCCTAAAAAGGCATATTTTGGGGGGCAAACATTGCCCCCCATCATCATCCACCTGACAGGAACTCAGGGGGAGATTTTTATAGAAAAAATTTTAGAAGAAAAGAAAATTATTGATTGGCTAGATTTTAAAGTGTAGTTGAGTGTTTGTGATTGGTTGTTCTTAGGCTTCAATATCATAACTTGATGCATTTATAGGTTTATTATTTTGGTTTGCTTCTACAGGTCACCATGATATTAGAGCTACCTCAATCTAATGGTCTCCTCGTTTACTAAATTTAACAGAAATTAACCCATAAGGTCTTTCTGGAAGAAAAGCAGCATATTTATTCTATCATTTAAAAATTATTTACAATGCTTTATTATTTTCATGAGATTTTCTTCAAGATAGTGTAATATCTAGAATGGATTTCTAGATCATAAATCACTGAAAGGGTCAAAATCACTAGGAAAGGGTCAAATCCCAAACCTAGCTTCTAGCTGAAAGCTTTGTCCACATATGCTTAGAATACACTTAATGATATCAGAGGTATATAAGGTCTTCAAGAATGTAGACTTTCAGGTATTCTTGAAGGTCTGAAGAGTAACATATTTTTAAACATTACCATCTGTCTTTTACAGTAGACTATTTTTCCCTATAAGAATAGACATAGTTAAACATTCCCAAAGGCCATCAAGGAGTCTCCTATCATGACTGAATTTTTAGGCTAAGTTATCATATCTAAAAACTGACTAACTCCATATTGCAGAACTTTCCCAGAGATAGAGAAAATTGCAATAGCACATTATTAAATATATTGCCTGATACTTTGCCATCCTGGGTAGTTGATGATTTCCTTTTTGTAGATATACCATTAAGTTTGTGATTGAAATAACTTACAAATGGTGGAAGCTACACTCACTTCCTCCTGGTGCCAAGCCAGATTTACATCTGAACTACAGAGCAATCAACCTGAATACCAAACTGAAGTCTTGATAAACAGAAGTATTATAAACAAGAATTTACAGAGGTAGTCACATAAAGACTGGTAAAAAGGGAAGGGATACAGAAAGTGTTGGCCCCTGAACTCATGTGTGGTGGACAAGAATCTTGAGGGATACCTTAGCTGCAAAATGTCCCATCTTAAGAGCATGGGAATTTAGCCTTAGGCTGGCATTCCCATACCAGAGCACCAGAACCTGGAAGAGGAACTTGCATAACATCTTGTGGTACAAATCAGTAGGGTTTCAGTCCACCTGGGGAGAAAGGAGTCTGCTAGAAACCCAGATGCCATCTTGCCAGAGTTGAGCACTCCTATTCTTAAAGCATGGGGAGTGCATTGTCCTGGTCCTTCAACTACTGTTCACACCACCTTTCTGAGCTTAAGTCCTGCAAAAAGGTTTTGTGACTGCAGCCAGCAGAGACCTTTGGTACACTCTCCCCCCACCAACCCCGGAGAAGCTCCTTAGGAGACTCAGACAATAATTGAACTGTGTAGTTTTGAAATGGGGGTCATTCTTTCTACCTAACCCTCACAGGCAGTGCTCCAAGACCCAATCTGTTGATTTATTTGACTTAGCCTTTAAGTCCTAGTGGTCCCACCCTACTGGCCTCAGTCTATAGGGGAACTTCAGAGCATATTTTCTCAGGAGGTTCTTGTCCAGGAATCAGAGGGGTGCTGAGTTGTTAGCCATGGCACAGAGAAGAGGACACTATTAGCTCTCCTGTGAGCTCATTCATGCTATTTCCTGAATAGGAGACTCATTTGACCTTTCCTTCCAGCAACCAGTGGTCCTGACTTGCTGAGCTTAGTTCCACAGGGGGATTGGAGTGCTGTGAAGAGCTGAAAACTTTGTCCAGGAAGCTCTTGTCCAGGACTCAGTTGATGTTAAGTTGTGCTGCTATGGTTGTGGAAAGGTCCTCCTTACCTTCCCTGTAAGATCAACCCATGGCATCCCTCCAATGGAATTTCATTTGGCCTGTTCATCCCATACCAAGAGACCCCACACAGCTTAGCTTGCTCCTGAATAGTACCAATTGGCTACACCCAACCTGAACCTAAAATGTGCTCCTTGTGGAGCTAGGGTCAGAAACTTGGGCAGAGACTGTGTGGTATGGCTCTGGAGTAGGGTCTACTTTCTCCTTATTAAGTTCCTGACTGTGCTGCCCACAACCAGGAGACCCACTAACTTCATCTTCCCACCACTGGTTGCCCTGCTCTATTGAGCTTGCCCTTCGTGGAAGGGTCTGTGTGTTGCAACCAGCCTGGGACCACTCTAAAGTCTTTCTATGAAAGGCTCTTCAGAAAGACAAAGCAGTCTCAGGGTGTGGCATAGCAGCCACTAGGGGAAGGCATATGTCAGTATGTCATGGACATTTCACTTCTCTACAATCAGTTCAGAACTAGAGGAAGATGACCCTTGTATAGAGCATGGCCTCTCCCATGCACACTCAGCCCCATTAGAGGTAATCACAAATAGCAAATGCGTGATAGCTCAAGACAGGTAGCCCAAGGCCAATTACATACAGTGTCTAACATTGACCTATACTGGAACTCTACCCAGATGGACCCAGAATAAAAGCAACCAGTGTTGGGCTTCAGAACACACCAGAATTTTACCTAACAAATGAGACAAATGGCACACCCAAAGGAAGATTCCTAGAAAGAACTGGACTTTGCAGGAAACATTTATACTTTGTGAAACAGATCATGCACAGTGTCTCATACACTATGATCAATGAATATTCCCATAGCAGACAGCCTGAGAGTTGACCCCACCCACAAACAGGCCAATAGCATTCAAGAATCAAGTATAGCAGGAGGGTTTGCGTAACACATACAAGAGACATTTCTGGAGCACTTAGCTCTGGTGATCTGGAAGATTGTGCCTCTAACCCCACAATGACAAAACCACCATAACAAGTTTGGGAGTCATAGCAGATCTCCCTAACACACAGAGACAACCACAAAAAGGCAGAAAAAAAGGGATACAAAGAAACATTCCCCAAATGATAGAACAAAAACAATCCCAAGGAAAATAATTAAATAAAATAAAGGCAAACAAGATACCAGGTGCAGAATTCAAAACAATGATTATATGGATGATCCACAACATTAGGAAAAGAATGGGTGATATCAGTGAGAACTGAAAACAATAGTAAGTACTAATAAGGACATAGAAATCATAAAAAATAAGCAGTCAAAAATGAAGAATGCAATATCTGAGATGAATACACTAGAAGGAATACATTAGCAGTTTACATGAAGCAGAGGAATATATCAATAACTTAAAGAACAAGATGACAGAAAACACAGAAGCATAGCAACAAAAAAGAAGAGAATTAATTTCCTTTTTAAAAATTTACTTATTTTGTAACATTTTTTATTGTTGTTCAAGTACAGTTTACTGCCTTCCCCCCCCAAGCCTCCCCACGACCCCAACCCTCCCCACTGCCTTCCCCTGTTTTCACCCCCACCTTGTAGTCATCCATGGATTCTTTACAATTGATCCTGTAAGCCCTTCACCCTTTTCACCCATTATTCCCTCCCCTCTCCCCTCTGGTCACTGTCACCGGTTCTCAATTTCAATGTCTTTGGTTATATTTTTCATGCTCATACATTTTGTTGATTAGGTTCCAGTTAAGGGTGAGATCATATGGTATTTGTCTTTCACCACCTGCCTTATTTCACTTAGCATAATGCTCTCCAGTTCCATCCATGCAAAGGGTAGGAGTTCCTTCTTTCTTTCTGCTGCATAGAATTTCATTGTGTAAATGTACCATAGTTTTTTGATCTACTCACTTACTGATGGGCACTTAGGTTGCTTGGAGCACTTAGGTTTTGTAAATGGTGCTGCTGTGAACATTAGGTTCATAGGTTCTTTTGGATTGATGTTTCAGGGTTCTTAAGATATAATTCTAGCAGTGGAATTGCTGGACCAAAAGGCAGTTCCATTTTTAGTTTTCTAAGGGAATTCAATATTGTTTTCCACATCAGTTGCACCAGTCTGCAATCCCATCAACGATGTCCTAGAGTTCCTTTTTCTCCACAACCTCTCAAGCACTAGTTTGTTGTTTTGTTTATGATGGCCATTCTGACCAGTGTGAAGTGGTATCTCATTGTGGTTTTAATTTGCATCTCACTGATGGCTGGCAATACTGAGCATCTTTTCATGTGTCTCTGGACCCTCTGTATGTCCTCCTTGGAGAGGGGTCTGGTTCAAGTCCATTACCCATTTTTTGAATTAGTTTGCTTGTCTTCTTGGAGTGGGGTTGTGTGAGTTCTTTACATATTTTGGAGATCAAACCAGATATCATTGGCAAATATGTTTCCCTATATGATGGTTTTGCTTTTCATGTTAATGCTGTTTCCTTTAGCCATGCAGAAGCTTTTCATTTTGATGAGATCTCATTTGTTTATTCTTTCCTTTTTGTCCCTTGCTCTAAGGGACATATCAGTGAAAATATTGCTACATAGAATATCTGAGATTTTCCTGCCTATGCTTTCCTCTAGGACATTTAAGGTGTCACAATGTATATTTAAGTATTTTATCTACTTTTTATTTATTTTCATTTATGGTATAACTTGGTTCTCAAGCTACATTCTTTAGCATGTAGCTGTCCAGCTTTCCCAGCACCATTTGTTGAAGAGGCAATTTTTGCTGCATTTTATTCTGCTGTCCCCTTTGTCAAATATTAATTGACCATGGAGACTTGGGTTTATTTCCAGAATTTCTATTTTGTTCCATGGGTTGACATGTTTATTCTTATGCCAGTACCAGACTGTTTTGATTACAGTAGCCTTGTAATACAGTTTGATATCAGGTGTTGTGATCCCTCCTACTTTGCTCTTCTTTCTCAAAATCGCTGCAGCTATTCGAGGTTGTTTATGGTTCCATATAAATTTTTGAAGTGTTTGTTCTATATCTGTGGAATATGCCATGGGTAAATTAATAGGTATTGCATTGAAACTATAAATTGGTTTGGGTTGTATGGACATTTTGATGATGTTAATTCTTCTGATCCATGAACACAATATAGGTTTCCATTGGCTTGTGTCTTCCTTAATTTCTTTCTTCAGTGTTGTGTAGTTTTCTGAGTACAGCTCTTTTACCTCTTTGGTTAGGTTTATTCCTAGGTATTACCATATTTTTTGACCATAAGATGCACCTACGTTTTAGAGGAGGAAAATAGGGAAAACAATTTTGAAACAAAAAATGTGGTAAAATATTTAATAACATAAATAACATAATATTTCATCAATATAAATATAAACAGAACTCAACAGCAGCATTAACAACCATTATTCCTCCCAAATTTGGGGGTGTGCATCTTATGGTCTGAAAAATATGGTACATTTTTCTTGTTGCTATGTCAAATGGATTATTTTTCCTGATTTCTGTTTCTGATATTTTATTGTTGGTATACAAAAATGGCTTTGATTTGTGAATATTGACTTTGTATCCCGTTCTTTGGGCAAATTCATTTATTAGGTCAAGCAGGTTTTTGGTGGAGTCTCTAGGATATAGTTTGCCAGTATTTTATTGAGGATTTTAGCTTCAATGTTCATCAGCTATATTGGCATGGAGTTTTCTTTTTTTGCTGTGTCTTCATCTGTTTGGGGGATTATGATGCTGGCTTCATAAAAAGAGTTTGGGAGTCTTCCATCTTCTTGGAATTTTTGGAATAATTTCTGAAGGGTAGGGGTTAGCTCTTCCTTAAATGTTTGGTAGAATTCTCCTGTGAAACTGCTTGGTCCTGGGCTTTTGTGTGTTGGGAATTTTTAGATTACTGCTTCAATTTTGTCAGCTGTTCTTGGTCTATTCTGGCTTTCTGCTTTTTCTTCAGAGAATTTTGGAAGATTATATTTTTTCTAAAAATTAGTCCATTTCACCCAGGTTTTCAAATTTCTTGGCATATAGTTCTCTGTAGTAATTTCTTTGGATCTTTGGGTTTCTGTGGTATCAGTTGTCATCTCACCTTTTTCATTTCTGATTGTGTTTATTTGGGTTCTCTCTCTCTCTCTCCCCCCCCTCTCTGTGATGAGTTTGCTTATAGGCTTGTTGATTTTGTTTATCTTTTCAAAGAACCAGCCCCTGGATTTACTGATCTTTAGAATTGTGCTTATAGTCTCTATGATGTTTAATTCTGTTCTGATCTTGGTTATTTCCTTCCTTCTACTTGCTCTGGGCTGTCTTTTTTGTTGTTCCTTGAGTTCCTGTAGGTGTAGGGTAAGGTTGTTTATTTGAAATGTTTCTTTTTTTTTCTTTTTTTTTTTTTTAGGTAGGTTTGTATCACTATGAGCTTCCCTCTCAGGACTGCCTTTGTTGGGCCCTGTAAATTTTTTGTTGTGAGTTCATTTCTATTTGTTTCCAGAAACTTTTTTTTCCTTCTTGATCTCATTCTTGACCCATTCATTGTTTAATAACACACTATTCTATCTATATGAGTTTGTGCATTTTTGAGTTTTTTCCTTCAGGTTGGTTTCTAGTTTCTGTCCCTTGTGTTTGGAGAAAATGTTTGATATGATTTCAACTTTCTTGAATTGTTGAGGCTTGTTTTGTGTCCTGACATGTGGTCTGTCTTTGAAAATGTTCCATGTACATTTGAAAAGAATGTGTGTTTTGCTTCTTTGGGATGAAAGGCTCTATGTAGATAAATGAAGTTCATTTTTTCAAAGGCATTGTTCAATGCAGTAATATGTTTGTTGATATTTTGTTTGGAAGATCTATCCATTTTTGACAGTAGAGTGTTGAAATTCCCTACTATAATTGTGCTGCTGTCAATATCATTCTTGAAGTCTTCCAGGATTTTCTTTATGCATTTGGGTGGTCCTATGTTGGGTGCATATATATTTACAATTTTTATGTCTTCTTGATAGATTCTTCCCTTGAGTATTAAGAACTGACCTTCTGGGTCTATTTTTATGGCCATTTTTTGAAGTCTATTTTGTGTGATATTAGTGTTGCTACCGCAGCTTTTTTTTTCCCTGTTCATTTGCTTGGAATATTTGTTTCCAGCCCTTCACTTTCATTCTGTGTAGGTCTTTTGTTCTGAGGTGGGTCTCTTGTGGACAACATATGTGTGGGTCATGGTTTCTTATCCATTCAGCTATTCTATGTCTTTTGATTGAAGCATTTAATCCATTTATGTTTAAGGTTATTATTGGTAGGTACTTATTCAAGGTTAGGTACTTATGTTTAAGGTTATTATTGATAGGTACTCTCTCTTTCACTGTTTTTCTTCCTGTTCTTAAAAGCAGTCTCTTTAGCATCTCTTGTAGAGCTGGTTTGATGGAGATGTATTCTTTTAGACTTTTTTTGTCTGAGAATCTCCTTATTTGGCTTTCCATTTCAATTGAGAGCCTTGCTGGTTTGAGTAATCTTGGCTGCAGGCTTCTGGTTTTCATTACTCAGAATATTTCTTGACATTTTCTTCTGTCTTAGAGTGTTTCCATTGAGAAGTCACTGCTAGCCTTGTCAGAGCTCCCTTGTATGACACTTCCTGTTTTTCCCTTGCTGCCCTTAACATTCTCTGTTTGTCTTGGAATTTTGCCATTTTAATTATGATGTGTCTTGAAATGGGCCTCTTTGGGTTCCTCTTGATTGGGATTCTCTGTATTTCCTGGATTTGTGTGACTTTTTCTCTCATCATGTTAGGGAAGTTTTCCATCATTACATTTTGAAACAGATTTTCTAGCCCTTGCTCTTCTTTTTCTCCTTCTGGTATCCTTATTATACAAATATTATTAAGTTTCATGTTGTCTTCCAGCTCCCTTACCACCTGTTCATTCTTTCCGATCCTCTTTTATTTTTCTTGCTTTTTGTGGGTGTTTTTTTCTACCTTGTCCTCCAGCTCACTGATTCAATCCTCTGGTTCATCCAGCCTGCTTGTAATTCCTTCTAGTGTGTTTTTTTCCCAAGATTTTATTGTTCATTTCTTTCTGGTTTTTGTTTATGATTTCTATTTCCTTTTTTTGTGCTGATGTAGTTCTCACTCAGTTCCTTTTAGTTTTTTTGTGAGTGCTTGAGCATCCTTATAACCATTATTTTGAATTCCACATCTGATAGTTTGGTACCTCCATTTTGTTTAGTTCTTTTACTGGGGAGTCTTCCATTCCTTTTCATTACATGTTCTTTTTTGGATTCCCCATTTTAGGTGACTCTTTTTTTGCTTCTGTGCTTCCTAGTGTTTTGCTTTGCTGGCTGTCTTTGTAGGGTGAACTTCTATGGTAGGAATTCTATGGGGTTCAGTGGTATGATCTCTCTGATCTCCTTGCCTTCACGCTATAGGTTGCCCTTTCTTCTGTTTGTGTGGGCTTTCTTGTTGTACTTGGGTTTTTACCTTTTTATGTTCCCTTTGCTTGTTGTTTTTCTCCTCCAGCAGGTATATGGATGTTCACAGCTCCCGTTTGTTCATGTATATGGTCAGTGGCAGCAGGTAGGCAAAATGGATTAAAACAGTGGGAGAGTATTTTATGGGATTTAAAGTGTCAGCAAGTAGAGAAGTGATAGGAGATTCTTTGGGTAAGGATAGTGTTGACTGTGTTATTTCACCCAACTATTTTTCATAAAAGGTGAAAGAGAGATAAGACTCATGTTAGAGGAGCAGAGGATTATAGGCTGAATCCAGAAAACAGAGTGCTTGTGCAAGGTTAGATGGTGAGATATAATGAGATTAAATGACAGAAAGTAGGAATAATGTGAGTGAGAATAAAGTTAACCACAGCAATAATAATGCTCGGGGTTAAAGTGAAGTGGGGTAAGATCAGGGTGGGTTGTTGTGTAGTATGTACCATTGTATGGAACAAAAATTATTTACAGTAGTACTGGAACAACAATAATATGATAAGAAATAAATGGTTTGGATAACCAGAATAGAAAACACCCGATTAAGAGTTGTGTGTTATTGGAACACGGGTGAAGGGAAAGACAAATAATTAAAATACAATAAAGAGAGAGTAAGGAAAACCAGCCAAACAATGCAATGAAACAGAGAAATACAATGAGGAAAACTAAACATAAGTAAGAGAAATAAAAAATACTCATAAATTTTAAGTGGTAAAAATAATGAAAAAATAATAATACACATAAACTACAAAATGCCAGCTCTATAGGATAGCAAAGTGACATTTGTCTCAGTTTCCCAGTTTTGGAGGCTAGCCTTTTGCTACCCCTTTGAATCTGTCTCTGGAACCTTTGTATCTCTGTGTGTTTTTGTCTCACTTGGAAGAAGAAAGAAAAAGGAAAAAAAAAAAAGAGAGAGGATCCAAATAGAAAAATAAAGCCTCCTGCTGACTTTAAACTTGTTCAGGGAGTTCTGCTGTTCTTCCTAGATGCCACAGAAAGAGGCAGCGTGGCTTCACTTTTCTCCTTTCCTATGATTTTGATTGGCTGGGTACCAGTTCTGTGTCGTAAGATTCAGTTTCACAGCCTCCAGCCCAGGTCCTCTGTGAGGTGCCAGGCTCAAATCAGCCACTCAGCTGCTCACAGAATCAGTCAATCTCAGGCTCACTGTTTCACTCAGCCACTCAGCCTCTCAGCATGTAGCATGAGAGAAGCGAGTTGCATTTCCTCCAGGTCACTAAGTGTCTGGGCTTGAGCAGCTCAAATCACCCTCAGGGTGAATCATATGCTGCTGGAGCATTCATTACAAAGCTGCTGCCTGCTGTTCTTAACAAGCACACTGCTTTTCACACAACCCAACTTTCCAAACAGTCCAGTGAATATCAGAATCAGGGTCTGACAGGGCCCAACTCCTCCTTCTCCACGTTCCTCCTGGCATCTCAATTTCTCTGGTGCCAGTGTCCATAGTCCCAGTGGATGTGTACCGCTTCTGTGTGTCTCCCACTTGGTCTCTATACCCCCCAGTGACTTCCAGCATCCAGGTCCCTCCTGGTGCTGGGCTGCCCTCTCTGCTCTGGTAGGGGAGGGAGCTGATGATCTAACTCTCCTCCAAGTATCCTGCAATAGGCACCAGACCAGGGGCTGCAGCAGCCTTGGTCCCTGTGCAGATCCCAGGGACCTTACTGTCCTAGCGCAATCTACTCACTGTCTCTTTTTTAATGTCCTCTGCAATTTTGGGTCTTCATACTTCATATAAGCTGGAATTCAGTTGCCTGTTCACTCTTTTCCTCAGAAGATCAGCTAGGTGTTCCAGCTGGGAACAGGGATAACGGAACTCTGCTCCCACCTACCACACCACCATTTTCATTCTTGAAAAGAATTTTTTTTAAATGGGTAAATTCCAAGCCCCTCTGGGACAACATCAAGCATAAAAGCATACACATCATAAAAGTTACAGAAAAAGAAGAGGGAGAAAAAAATTGAGAACCTGTTTGAGGAAATAATGGCTGAAAACTTTTCTAACTGAGTGAAGGAAAAGGCACACAAATCCAAGAAGCACAAACAGTCAAAAACAGGATGAACCCAAAGAGGCCCTCACAGATACACATTCTAATTAAAATGGCAGAGTTTAAAGATGAAGATAGAATATTAAGAGAAGCAAAAGAAAGATAGGTAGTTACCTAAAAGGGAGATCCCATAAGACTGTCAGCTGATTTCTCAACAGAAATACCTTAGGCCAAGGGATTTGCATGAAATATTCAAGTAATTAAAAACAGGGACAATACCAAGGCTACTTGCCACTACAAAGATATTATTTAAAACTGATGGTGAAATAAAGAACTTCTCAGAGGGAAAAAGAAATGAATGGAATTCATTACTATCAAAACAGTATTGCAAGAAATGTTAAATGGTCTTCATTATGAAGAATAAAGAAAAAGAATATAGTTATGAATAATAAAATAGAAATAAATATGTACCTATCAGTAACCACTTTATATGTAAATGTCTTAAATAATCCACTCAAAAGACATAAGGTAGCTGAATGGATTAAAAATAAGAAAATTATATATGTCCAATTTTATACATACATAAAATAATATATTTCATATAAATTAAATTATATATAAATTACATATAAGTTATATAATGTATATAATATAAACATAATATCAATATATTATCAATAATCATGTATACATATTATATATTCATATTATATAAAATATGTAATTATATATTATATTATATTATATGCACATAGATTATATATTATACAAACAAATCACATATTATATATAAATACATATTATGCATAATTTTCTATTTGTTCTACAACAACAAAGACCACCCAGAGCAAGTAGAAGGAAGGAAATAACCAAGATCAGAGCAGAATTAAATGACATAGAGACTAAAAGCAAAATTCTAAGGATTAATGAATCTAGGAGCTGGTTCTTTTAAAAGATAAATAGAATCAACAAGCTTCTATTCAGGCTCATCAAGAAAAAAAGAGAGAGGAACCAAATAAACACAATCAGAAATGAAAGAGTAGAGATTACAGCTGATACTACAGAAACACAAAGGATTGTAAGAAATTACTATGAAGAACTGAATGCCAAGAAATTTGAAAACCTAGGTGAAATGAAAATTTTTTACAAAAATATAATCCTCCAAAACTCAATGCAGGAGCAGAAAGATTGGACAGACCAATAACACCTGATGAAATTCAAACAGTAATTAAGAAGCTTCCAACACAAAAAAGCCCTGGACCAGATGGTTTCACAGGAGAATTTTACAAAGCATTTAAGAAAGAGCTAACCCCAATCCTCCAGAGAATATTTCAAAAAATCCAAGAAGATGGAAGATTCCCAAAATCTTTTTGTGAAGCCAGCGTCATCCTAATCCAAAAACCAGATAAAGATATAACAAAGAAAGAAAATTTCAGGTCAATGCAGCTGATGAACATAGATGCTAAATTCCTCAACAAAATATTGGCAAACCACATCCAGCAATATGTCAAAAAGACCATACACCATGACGTAGTGGGATTCTTCCCAGGGATGCAAGGATGGTACAATATTCACAAATCAATAAACATAATAAACCACATAAACAAAATAAAAGACAAAAATCATATGATCATATGAATAGATGTGGAAAAGTTATTTGATAATGTAGAGCACCCATTTATGATAAAACACTCAGCAAAGTGGGAAGAGAGGGAGCATTCCTTAACATAATAAAGGCCATATATGAGAGACCTCCAGCCAATGTCATACTCAGTGGGCAAAACTAAAATCTTTTCCACTAAGCTCAGGGACAAGACATTGATGCCCACTTTCACCACCCCTATTCAACAAAGTACTGGAAGTCTTAGCTACAGCAATCAAACAAGAAAAGGAAATAAAAGGCCTCTAAAATAAGAAAGGAAGAAATAAAATTGTCACTGTTTGCAGATGACATGTTTGTGTACATAGAGAATTTTATAGACTCCAACGAAAAACTTCATGACCTAATAAATAAATTTGGCAAAGCAGCCAGATACAAAGTCAATATACGGAAATCAAAGGCATTTTTTGTACACCAACAATGAAGCAGCAGAAGCAGAAATCCAGAAAAAAAAATCCCATTTGATATAGCAAAAAGAAAAATAAAATACGTAGGAATAAACTTAACCAAGGAGGTAAAAGACCTGTATGCAGAAAACTACACAACACTGAAGAAATCAAGGAAAACACAAACAAATGGAATCATATACCATGTTCATGGATCGGAAGACTCAACATTATCAAAACGTCCATACTACCCAATGAAATTTACAAATTCAATGCAATACCTATTAAAGTTCCAATGGCATATTTCACAGACAGAACAAACACTACAAAAAATTTATATGGAACCATTAATGACCCTGAATAGCTGCAGCAATTTTGAGAAAGAAGAGCAAAGTAGGAGGGATCACAATACCTGATACCAAACTGTATTACAAGTCCACTGTAACCAAAACAGCCTGGTACTCGCATAAAAACAGGCACATGGACCAGTGGAATAGAACAGAGAGCCCTGAAATAAATCCAAGTCTCCATGGTCAATTAATATTTAACAAAGTGGGCAGCAACATAAAATGGAGTAAAAATAGCCTCTTCGACAAGTGGTGTTAGGATAACTGGACAGCTATGTGCAAAAAAATGAAACTCAATCACCAACTTACACCATACACAAAAATAAATTCAAGGTGGATAAAAGGTTTAAATATAAGCCATGGCACCATTAAAGTCCTAGAGGAGAACATTGGCAGGAAAATCTCAGATATTTCATGAAGCAACATTTTTAGTGATATGTCCCCTAAAGCAATGGGCATAAAGGAAAGAATCAACAAATGGGATCTCATTGAAAATAAAAAGCTTCTGCACAGCTAAAGAAAACAGTATTAAAATTAAAAGAGAACTGATTGTATGAGAAAACATATTTTCCAGTGATACCTTGGACAAGGGTTTATTCTCCAATATGTATAAAGAACTTACACAACTCCACTCTAAGAAGACAATCAACCCGATTAAAAAATGGGCAGAGGATTGAACACACTTCTCCAAAGAGGACATACAGAGGATCCAGACACATGAAAAGATGCTCAATATCAATAGCTATCAGAGAGATGCAAATTAAAACCACAATGAGATGCCACTTCACACCAATCAGAATGGCCATCATAAACAAAGCAACAAACAACAAGTGTTAGAGAGGTTGTGGAGAAAAGGGGACCCTAGTGCACTGTTAGTGGGACTGCAGACTGGTACAACCACTATGGAAAACAGTATCGAATTTTCTAAGAAAACCAGAAATGGATCTACCTTTTGACCCAGCAATTCCACTGCTAGGATTATATCCTAAGAACACTGAAACACCAATCCAAAAGAACCTATGCACCCCAATGTTCATAGCAGCACAATTTACAATAGCAAGTGTTGGAAGCAACCTAGGTGCCCATCAGTAAATGAATGGATCAAAAAACTATGGTACATTTACACAATGAAATTCTATGCAGCAGAGAGAATGAAGGTGCTCCTAGCCTTTGGGATAGCATGTATGGAACTGGAAAGCATTATGCTAAGTGAAATAAGATGTGTGGTGAGATACAAATACCAGGTGATCTCACTTTTAACTGGAACATAATCAACAAAAGAAAAAAGCAAACAAAATATGACCAGAGTCATTGAAATTGAGAACAATCTAACAATAGCCAGAGTGGAGGGGGGAGGGGGCAGTGGCGAGAAGGATTTTCAGGAACTATTATAAAGGACACATGGACAAATCCAAGGGGGTGGGTGGAAACAACGAGGGAGATGACTTTGAATAGGGTGGTGGGGAGGGCTGGGGAGAAAATGCAGACAAGTGTAATTGAACAATAATAAAGTAATATTGTTATATTCAATATTCAAATATATTGAATGTAAATGGTATCTGAAAAAGCAATAAAATATATGTTCTGGAGATTAAAAATATAACTAATTGTCGGGAAAAAAGTATGTGGGAGTGGTGGATAATCTCAAAATACTATGAAGCTTTTCCAAACAATTTACTTAAATCTTACTGGCCACTAGATGGCACCTAGTATTTGGCAACCATAACACTTCCTGGCTTAAAATAACTCTAGCATCAGGTCATTTCTGACAGAGCAAAAATTAATCCAGCCACAAACATGTAACACTTCCTTATAAGAAATCTAAATTTAAACTGCATGTGATTTTCTGGCTACACAAGAAAATATATAATATAGTTTTATTATTTCCCAGTTTTCCAATTTTTAAAGGAATTATAAGATTCAAATTTTCATGCATAGAATAGTTGACATGAATCATTCTAATATAGACATTGAAACAATTTTGCATTAAATGGGATTCATTCTTTAAGCATTAGTTTCATTTCTCCAGTGCCAATAGATATTCTAAAGTTTACATAGCCACATGTAAGCAACACTACCCTTAAATGTTTTAGAGTAACAGACCCCCTTTATATTCATTTATTAATTTTTCAATAAATATTTTAAATAATATCAATGCCAAAACCCTGTGCTATGCACAGTAATATCTGAATACATGTGTGACTGTCTTTCCATAAAACTTCACATGAAACAAGAAAGAAAAAATCTACATATTTTAGTGCATATTTAATGCCTAATAAATTATCTAAGAGAATGGCAACATTCAAGTGATTGTAGATTTACCATCATCAATAAATCCAGAAAAATAAGGTATACATAAAAAATAAATTACTTCAGGGTAATAAATGTATCAATAAAAATAAAAATAATTGTAGGTTAATAATAATAAAAGAACACAGATTTTAAAAGCATTAACAATTGAGTGGTGTGAAGTGGTATCTCACTGTGGTTTGAATTTGCATCTCTCTGATAGCTAGTGATATTGAGCATCTTTTCATGTGTCTCTGGATACTCTGCACATCCTCCTTGGAGAAGTGTCTGTTCAATCCTTTGTCCATTTTTTAATTGGGTTGCTTGTCTTAGAGTGGAGTAATGTAAGTTCTTTATATATTTTGGAGATTAAACCCTTGTCTGAGGTATCATTGGTAAATATGTTTTCCCATATGGTTGGTTCCCTTTTTATTTTAATACTGTTTTCTTTAGCCGTGCAGAAGCTTTTTATTTTGATGAGATCCCATTTGTTTATTCTTTCCTTGATGTCCGTTGCTCTAGGAGACATATCAGTAAAATTGTCGCTGTGTGAAATATCTGAGATTTTCCTGCCTATGTTCTCCTCTAGGACTTTAATGGTATCACAATTTATATTTAACTCTTTTATCCACCTTGAATTAATTTTTGTGTATGACAATGAGATACCACCTCACACCAGTGAGAATGGCCATCATAAACAAAGCAACAAACAACACGTGTTGGAGAGGTTGTGGAGACCCTAGTCTCCACAGGGGGACCCTAGTACACTGTTGGTGGGATTGCAGACTGGTACAACCACTGTAGAAAGCAGTATGGAATTTTCTAAGACACCTAAAAATGGATCTACCTTTTCACCCAGCAATTCCACTGCTAGAATTATATCCTAAGAACCCTGAAACACCAATCCAAAAGAATCTATGTACCCCAATGTTCATAGCAGCACAATTTACAATAGCCAAGTGTTGGAAGCAACCTAGGTGCCCATCAGTAAATGAATGGATCAAAAAACTGTGGTACATTTACACAATGGAATTCTATGCAGCAGAAAGAAAGAAGGAGCTCCTACCCTTCACAACAGCATGGATGGAACTGGAGAGCATTATGCTAAGCGAAATAAGCCAGGCAGTGAAAGACAAATACCATATAATCTCACCTTTAACAGTAACCTAATCAACAAAACAATCTAACAAGCAAAATATAACCAAAAATATAACTGAAACTGAGAAGGGGTTGATAGTCACCAGACGGGAGAGGGGAGGGAATTTCAGGGGAAAGGGGGAAGGGTTTGGAGCAACAAATATAAAAGACCCACGGACAAAAACTAGGGGTGGTGAAAATGGGAGGGAGGGGGTGAGGCCTGGGGTGGTGGCCTGTGATGAGAGTAAAGGACAGAAAACTGCACAAGAACAACAATTAAAATAAAAAAAATAAAAATAAATCATTAAAAAACAACTGAGATATTTATTTCTTTTTCACATAGTTTTTTAAAGTTACTTTATTGTTGTTCAATTACAGTTGTCTTCATTATCCATCCACCCCTCTTCCCCAGCCCAGCCAAACCCACCTGACTCCCTTACTTCAACCTGCCCCCTTGGTTTTGTCCATGTGTCCTCTATAGTAGTTCCTGAAAGCCCTTTTCCCCACTGTACCCTCCCTTCTCTCCTCTAGCTATATTTAGATTGTTCTTAACTTCAATGACTCAGGTTATATTTTGTTCACTTTGTTCTTTGTTGATTGTGTTCCAATTAGAGGTGAGATCATATTTTTATATTATCACACTGAGAGAAAACTTAGTTATGGTATGGCCAAGGAAAGGGAGATGTCCTCATGCCCTTCAAAACACCATTTTCTCTTGCTTATTCATTTTGCTTTCTTCTCTGTTACTTCTCTTTTCTTGTTATTCTGTTTTGCTCCCTCATTTCCTTTGCTATCCTCTTTTCACCCTACATATTAATTTAAAGTGCTATCATCTATTTCTATGGGTTTGGCTAACAGTGTATACGCTAGTAATATTTCTATGTATCTTCCATACAGATTTCTCTACTTGGCTTTTATTGCAATATATATTTATTAAGCATGCCATCTAGATATTTGATAGACACTCAAAATAACCTTATCTAAAACTTACCCTTTTGCATGATACATCCACTTAGAAACTTAATATTCTTAGATTTCTCTCTTTCTTTTACCTTGTATAACAATAAGTTCTATGATTCTTATCTTTTAAATATCTCCTACATGGAATCCCTTCTTTATCCCATTCAAACTCAGTATTACAAGTAACGTTTTCATTTCTTGGTTCGTCATCCATTTGACCCTCAAAATTATTTTTATTCTTCATCTTGACTCTAAACTTGAGATTGAAATACAGTTCATCTCCTTTTATCTCTTCTGCATTTTTTATCACCACCTCAGAACATGTTTACTAATTTTAGATAGAGGGGAAGAGAGGGAGTGAAACATCAATGTGAGAAAGAAACATCAATCAGTTGCCTCCTGCATGTACCCTGACTAGAGACTGAACTCACATCCCAGGTGTGTGCCCTGACCAAGAACTGAACCCACAACCTCTTGGTTTACAGGGTGCCACTCCAATGAACTGAACTGTGTAAGCCAGGGCTCTCCTGCCTCTAGACACTGATTATTCCCTTTGCCTATCCATTCCCTTCATTTTTAGCCTGGTATACTTAGGTTCTCTTTTCAGGGTTTCACATGTGAATACCAGATTGAGCTGCCCATAGCACCAAATCAATATGTTAACAGAATGGATATATGGATTTTAGTGGAATTATTAATAAAATAGGAAAATAATGCATTTGCATGATTGCATTTTTAAGAGCAATAAAATGAATAAAGTGCTTAAAAAGTGTCTGGTATATAAAAATCATTTCATAAATGTCAATGATTGGTAGTAATAGCAGTAATACCAAATGTGTTACTATTATTATTGAAGTACCTATTCCAGATTCTGAACTGGGTGTTAGAAATATATCATGCACATGCATTATTTACATGCCTGCTTTCTAGACTCTAAGTCACTTGTGATTAGAAACTGCATCCTATGAATTAAAATGGCTAATGTAATCCATGATATAAATAGAATTTTAAATAAATTAAGAATGATTGGTGGCATGTCAAATTTCCTTCCATCATCAGAACTGGACTTTAATAACACATAAATTATTTACATCATCAGTCCCAGGGTATAGTAGATTCTGTAATCCTAATGATGAAGGAAGTGGGAAAAATTGTATTTTGCTATGAGAGAAGTTTAGTATTGATATGCAACCCTTGTTATATTACATATGTGCTCTCTCTAGTTGGAGATTATAGTATAACAGGGTCTTGCTATCATGTTTATCTAAGGATTCACACTGAATTAGTTCTGTTATTCTCATTTCTTCTCCTGACAGTAATGAATTCACTTGAATGTAATATAAACCAGCTTTATATAAAGTTCCACTTTTGCAGGGTATATAGAATGGGTGATGTTATGTAAGTCTTCACTGTAAGTCAATATCCACATTCCAAGGATATTTTAAAAACATGTATTTTTTAAGAAATCTAGCCATGGCACCATTAAAATCCTTGTGGAGAACATAGGCAGGAAAATCTCAGATTTCACACAGCAACATTTTTACTGATATGTCCCCTAGAGCAACGGACATAAAGAAAAGAATAAACAAATAAGATCTCATCAAAATAAAAAGCTTCTGCATGGCTAAAGAAAACAGTATTAAAATTAAAAGAGAACTAATTGTATGGGAAAATATATTTGCCCATGATACCTCAGACAAGGGTGTAATCTCCAAAATATATAAAGAACTTACACGACTCCACTTTAAGAAGTCAAGCAACCCAATTAAAAAATGGACAAAGGACTTGAACAAACACTTCTCCAAGGAGGACATACAGAGGATCCAGAGACACACGAAAAGATGCTCAATATCACTAGTTATCAGAGAGATGCAAATTCAAACCACAATGAGATACCACTTCAAACCAGTCAGAATGGCCATCATAAACAAAGCAACAAACAACAAGTGTTGGAGAGGTTGTGGAGAAAAGGGAACCCTAGTGTACTGTTAGTGGGACTGCAGACTGGTACAATCACTATGGAAAACAGTATCGAATTTTCTAAGAAAACCAGAAATGGATCTACCTTTTGACCCAGCAATTCCACTGCTAGGATTATATCCTAAGAACCCCAAATACCAATCCAAAAGAACCTGTGCACCCCAATGTTCATAGCAGCATAATTTACAATAGCCAAGTACTGGAAGCAACCTAGGTGCCCATCAGTAAAATAATGGATCAAAAACTCTGGTACATTTATACAATGGAATTCTATGCAGCAGAAAGAATGAAGGAGCTCCTACCCTTTCCTACAGCATGGATGGAGCTGGAAAGCATTACGCTACATGCAATAAGCTATGCGGTGAAATACAAATACCATGTGATGTCACCTTTAACAGTAACCTAATCAATGAAATGATCAAGTAAGCAAAATATGACCAAAGAAACTGAAATTAAGAATTTGATTTCTCAATCCAGAGTGAGGGAGTGTTAGCAAAAGCAAGTCTCAAAGTGGCCTAGGTACATTGCAGGCCTGATTCCCCATGGGAGAATCTATCCATGGGCATGGGTCCTGTTCATGTCCAAGTGGGAGCTGGGCACACACCACACAGATGGTCTTCTACAATGGACAATATCAAGGAGTGGGGTGGAAACAGGGGAGGGATGTGGGGAGAGCTGGGGTGTTGGGCTGGGATGGGGGGGAGGCAGAAAACTGTACTTGAACAACAATATATAAAAAATAAAATAAAATAAAATAAAGAAAACTTATTTGAAAACATAACGAAGGAGAACTCCCCTAATATGGCAAAGGAAATAGAGTTCCAGGAAGTTCAGGAAGCTCAGAGTGTTCCAAAGAAGTTGGACCCAAGGAAGCACACATCAAGGCACATCATAATTGTGTTACCCAAGATTAAAAATAATGAGAGAATCTTAAAAGCAGCAAGAGAAAAGGAGACAGTTATCTCCAAAGGAGTTCCCATAAGGCTATCTGCTGATTTCTCAAAAGAAACCTTTCAGGCAAGAAGGAGCTGGAAAGAAGTATTCAAAGTCATGAAAGGTAAGAACCTACATCCAAGATTACTCTATCCTGCAAACCTATCCTTTAGCATGGAAGGGCAGATAAAGTGCATCCTAGATAAGGTCACATTAAAGGAGTTCATCATCACCAACCCCTTATTATAGGAAATATTAAAGAGACTTATCTAAGGAAAAGAAGATAAAAAACTATGAATAGTAAAATGACAATAAACTTACAACTATCAACAACTGAATCTGAGAAACAAAAACAAAAACTAAACAAACAGCTAGAACAGGAACAGAATCACAGAATTGGAGATCATGTGGAGGGTTATCAGTGGGGAGAGGGAGGGGAAGAATGGGGGAAGGTACAGGGGATAAGAAGCATAATTGGTAGGCATAAAATATACAGAGAGAGGTTAAGAATAGTATAGAAAATAAAGAAGCCAAAGAATTTATATGTACAACCTATAGACATGAACTAAGGAGGGGAATGCTGGAGGATTGGGGGATGCAAGGCAGAGTGAAGATAAAGAGGAGAAAGATCTGAGTCAACTGAAATAGCATAATCAATAAAATATATTTTAAAAAGCTAAAATCTCTTTAAGAAGATATAATAAGATAAAATATGAATAATAAAATAGAAATAACACATATTTGTTGATAATTACTTTAGGTGGGAATGGACTACATTCTTCAATCAAGAGACATAAGGTGGCTGAATGAATAAGAAAACAAGACCCAAACATATGTTATCTACAATGAAACCCCATTGAAATTGAAAGACACACATAGGCTGAAAGTAAAGGGAAAGAAAAAGATATTTCAGGCAAATAGAAACAAACAAACAAACAAACAAAAGGATAGCAATTCCTGTATCAGACAAAATATACTTTAAAAGAAGACTATAATAAGAGAAAGAAGGGTATTTCATAATGATAAAGGGATCAATCCAACAAGAAAATATAATTCTTGTATTTATGTACCCAATGAACAAACACCCAAATATATAAAACAAATACTGATAGAAATAAAGAAGAAATTGACAGTAATATAGTGGACAACTTCAACACCCATCTATATTAATTGTCATCCAGACACAAAATCAACAGGAAAACAACATCCTTTCTTTTTCAATGATTATATTTATTTTATTTTTAGACAGAGGGGAAAGGAGGTGGAAAAAGAGTGAGAGAAATATCAATGTGTGGTTGCCTCTCAGGCATCCTCTACTGGGCACCTGGTCCACAACCCTGGTGTGCACCCTGATTGGGAATTGAACCCATGACCCTGTGGTTCATAGGCTGGTGCTCAATCCACTGAGAGACACCAGCCAGGTCAACGGCAACCTTAAATAACATGTTAGATAAGATAAATTATATATTTTTATAACACCTTGCTCCAAAGTAGCAAAATGTACATTATTTTCAAGTGCATATGGAATATTTTCCAGGATAGACTACATGTTAGGCCATGACTGTCTCAGTAAATTGAAGAAGATTGAAATCATATCAAGCTTCTTCTATGATTACAATATTATGAACTTATAAATCATTTCCTCTATGATCAGGAATAAGAGGATATCCACTTTTATTTAACATGGCATTGGAAGTCCTAGCCACAGCAATCATAAAACAAAAGGGAAGCAGGGCAGGAGCTGGGTGGAGCTGGGCAAAGGGGGAATAGGGATATCTGTGTTAGTGTCAACAATAAAAATAAAGTTAATAATAATAATGAAAGTAAATTATGATTTAAAATTAAAATATACAAAATTTAAAAGGAAATTAGAGAAAGTTAAAGTGTCACTATTTGCAGATGACATGATAGTATATATAGAGAACCCTAAAGATTCCATCAAAAAGTATTAAATCCAATAATCTTGGTAAAGTAGCAGGATACAAACCAATAATGAGCTATCTGAAAAATAAATTAAGAAAACAATCTAATTTATAATTTCATTAAAAACTCTAGTAATAAATTGAACCAACTGCGTAAAATGATCCTACTTAGGAAATTATGATATTGAGGAAAGAAATTGAAGACTATACATATAAATGGAAACATACGTGCTCATGGATAAGAAGAATTAATATCATTAGATTATTCTTATTACCCAAAGCAATCTATAGATTCAATGAAGTTCTCATCCAAGTATCAATTGCATTTTCACAGAACTAGAACCAATAATCCTAAACTTTATTTGGAACCATGAAAGACCTCAAATAGAAGAACATATTTGGAGGCATCATGTTGCCTAATATCAAACTATATATGAGGGGGAACTCCCCCAAAACCAGAATTTATTTATAAAAAATTGTGTACTTATTATTACATATTTATCTATAATGGGCACCTAATGAACAAAACAAATGAGCAAAATACAACCAGATGCATGGAAACAAGGGACAGATTGACAGTGACCCGAGGGGAAGGAAGACAATAAGGGAGAAAAGAGGAAAGATCTAGTCAAGGAGCAAGTATGGATGACCCATGGACATGGACAACAGGGTGGATATTGACTGTGGATCATGGCTGGGTTGGGCAGCAGAGAGCAATGTGGAAAATTGGGGACACTAATAGAACAGCAGTAAAGTAAATTTTTAAAAAATATTACATGTTTATACCTCTGTCACCTTCAAAGTACTCTCCATCTGATGCAATACACCTATTGAGGCATTTCTTTTTCACTGCTCAAAACAGTTTTTGAACTTATTAGTGTTGATGCCTTTTAGTGCTTTTGCCATTTTTTGTTTCACCTCTTCCAGGTCAGCAAAATATTTCCCTTTGAGGACATTTTTCATGTGGTGAAACACACAAAAACATCTCTTGTGGTGAAATTGGGTGAATAGTCAGGGCAGGGCACAGGTGTCATGCTATTTTTGGTCAAAAACTGCTGAACACTCAGTGCAGTGTGGGCAAGTGTGCTTATAAGTCACCCATCATGAAATGGGAAAACGCATTGAGTCTTTAAGATGGATTCCTAGAACACTCACCTAGAAGGGAAAGCCTGTACTACAAGGGCCTACCCTACAGAAAATAATTCCATTTTGGGGGTTCCTATCCCTTTTATGAGGCTATAGTTATCAACATATCATGCCACTGGCATAAAAACAGATATATAAACTAATGAAACAAAGTAGAGCACAAATAAACCGAAACTGATCTGGTCAATTAATATATGAAAAAGGAGTCAAGACATCTAATGAGGTAAAGTCAATCTCTTTAATAAATGGTGCTGGGAAAACTGGATAGACACATACAAAAGAATAAAACTGGATTACTTCTGTATGCAATGTACAAGAATAAACTCAAAGGGGATTAAGGACTAAAAATTAAAAATCATAAAATTCCTAGAAGAAAACAGGCAGTAAATTCTCTAACTACAATTTTTGTGATTTTTTAAATATGTATGTTCAGGCAAGGGAAACAAAAGAAAAAATAAACAAGAGGGATTACATAAAATTGAAAAATTTTGCACAGCAAAAAAAATCAATAAAATGAAAAGACAACCCCATGAAAGGGGAAAGATGTTCATCAATTATGCATTCCATAAAAAAATAATATTCTACATATATAAAGAACTCATACAACACAATTCCAAGAAACCAAACAATCCAATTAAAAAATGGGCAGAAGACCTGAGTAGGTATTTCTCCAAAAAGGATATACAGACAGCCAATAGATGTATGAACTGATGCTCAATGTCACTAATCATAAGGGAAATGCAAATTAAACAATGGTTTATCACCTCACAATTGTCAGTATGGATATCTTCAATAAATTAACAAATGTGTTGACAAGGATGTGCAGAAAAGGAATCCCTCATGAATTGTTGGTAGAATGACAAGTTTGTGTAGCCAATATGGAAAAAATATGAATGTTCCTCAAAACATTTAAAAAAAAATAACCACTACATGACCCAGCAATCCCCCTTTGAGGTGTTTATCTAAAAAATACAAAAAAACTAATTCAGAAAGATTTATACAGCCTTATGTTCTTTGTAGTATTATTTGCAATAGCCAAAATATGGATGCAACTTAAGTTTATCCACAGATGATTGAATAAAGAGGTGATTCATATATGCAATGAAATATTAGTCAGCTATAAAAAAGAGTCAAGTCTTTTCATTTGCAACAACATGGATGTACAAAAAGGATAATGCACATTATGCAAAGTAAAATAAGTCAGACAACAAAGGCAACGTACAACTTCATTTATATGTGAAATCTAAGAAATAAACAGGACTCAGAGATGGCTGCTAGGTAGGTAGGAGCTGAACCCACTTGCTAATGCACTCAACTGGGACACAGCCAATCTTCTGAAGAAGAGAGTGAACATCCCATAGAATTCCAGTTGATATGAAGTTTGGAAGCCAAAGGCTACAGAGGACTTTTGAAAATGGATGCTGCAACAGCTTTGGAGGAGAGCCAGGTCAGCGATTTTGACTTTACAGTTCTCTCCCCTCCCAAAGCAGCGAGTTTGTAGACCTGTGTCATGAGAGACCTGGGCACATAAAGTGGCTGGGATGATAAAGACACAGTAAGAGACACACAGCTGGCTGTATATGTTGCCTGGAATTACCAGAGAAATTGGGGAGCTGGGTGACAGCTGGAGATGGCAGAAGAGAAGGACTGTGACTGGCCATGACCCAGATAGTCTCTGGATAGTCAGAGCATTGGTTTGTGTAGAAAGCCAGGGGCTCGTTAGGAATGGCCTGCCACAAGCAAGGGGAATTCACTGAAAATAAGGCTCTCAGCTGCTGTGCAAGTACCTCTAGTACAAAGCAGCCAGGCCAGTGAAGAGGGGTTGTACAATGTGTTCCCACTCAGTGCACCTCAAAGACTAATCAAACAGTGGCACAGCAAAGTGGATTAGAGGCATCTGCTTAGTGCGTGTACACAGTGTACAGTGTGGGCCACACAATGCTCTGAGGGCTTTGACCTGAAACTGGACACCTATGAATAATATAGCCCAGACTGAGCCCCCATCCTCACAGAAACAAGGGAAATGGAAAGAAAAAGAGGAGACCATCCCAACCCCTGCCTGCAGCATCCAGGAAGAACAGCAAAACCCACTTACCAGGTTTAAGTCAGCAGGAGACTTTTTTTTCCAGGGTAAGACAAAAAGACCAGGAGCTGTGAGAACAGACAGATTCAGAAAGAAGTCAGAAGGCTAACATCAAAGCTAAAACAAATTTCACTCTGCTGTCCTTCAGAACTTGCATTTTATTTTTACTTTTCATTGTTGTTAGTTTTATTATTTTTCTTTCTCTTCTTTCTGTATGGCTTTATTATTTTATTTGCTTGATTTCATGGTTTGATTTGTTTTTGTTATTCTTCCTTTCACATTACATTTTAATTTTTCTTCTGTCATTTCACTCATATTCCAATAACACCCTATTCTTGATCTTTTCATTTTTATTGTTTTTATTCAGATTATATATTTCTAATCATATTGTTATTCCAAATCCCATACAGCACTCTTCCCTGGTCTTAATCCATTTCACCATTTTCCTAAGCTGTATTATGGTTGGTGTAAACTTTATTTTCTCTCACACTACACCAAGTTTCTATCCCTTACTCTAACTATATATCACCATCTAACCTCGCATAAGCACTGTGCTTTCTAAACTGAGCTCACATTCTTTTTCCCTTCTAATGAAAATTTTATCTCATTTTTGCCTTAAAAAAGTGGATAGTTGGGTGAAATATCATGGTTATTGCTGTATTTCTCCAAAGGACCTCCAATAAGTTCTCTACTCATGAGAACTTTAAATTCCACAGATCACTCCCTTGATATCTTACTTCATTTCACCTTAGCCCAGCCCCTGATCACATACAAGACTAGGCGAGAGTTGTGATTACCAGTAAACCTGCTGGAGGAGAGAACGCACCAACAAAGGAATCACCAACAGGCAAAGTGCAAATTTAACAAGAGAGCCAACACAAATGGAGGAAAGAGAAACCTTAGAACATCCAGACAAGGAGATTAAAGTGATCACAAGACTGCGTCACACAGAATTACTACCATAGAAGTTCATCCTATGAAGACAGCTTGCAAAGCAGAGCATTGGGAATTGCAGAAACAAACAAAAAGAGTCACCTAAAATGGAGAGACAAAGAAAGAATCTTCAATAGAAAGGAATGGAAGATACCCAGTAAAAAGAGTTAGGTGAAATAGAGGCAAGCAAACTATCAGATATAGAATTCAACAGAATGGTTATCAGGATAATCAAGGAACTCACAGACAACTACAAGAAACAGAGTGGGAAATACAACAGTAATAAAAAGGAAATATAAATTATAAATAAGAACCAGGAAGAATGAAGAATAAAATCTCAGAAATAAAAAAAAAAAACACATTAGAAGGTATCACAAACAGGCTGGATGAAGCAGAAGACCGAATTAGTGAGCTGGGAGACAAGGTAGAAAGAAACACCCAGGTGCAGCATCTCTAGGAAAAGAGCTTCAAAAATATGAAGATAGCTTAAGGGAGCTCCAAGACAACATGAAACACAACATTCAAATCACAGAAATATTAGAAGGAGAAGAAAAGGAGCAAGGGATAGAAACTCTGTTTTAAAAAAATAATGACAGAAAACTCTTCAAACCTAGTGAGGAAAAAAATCTACACAAGTTCAAGAAGCACAGAGGATCATGATCAAGATGAAGCCTGAGAGGCCCACTCCAAGATACATCACAATTAGAAAGCCAAGTTTAAAGACAAAGAGAGAATATTAAAATCAGTAAGGGAGAAACAAGAAGTAACATACAAGAGAACCCCACAAGACTAGTAGCTGATTTCTCAACAGAAGCACCACAAGCCAAAAGAGAGTGGCAAGAAATATTTTGAGTAACAAAAAGCAAAGGCCTGCAACAAAGATTACTTTACCCAGTGAGGCTCTCAACTAAAATGGAAGGTGAAATAAGGAGTTTCAAAGAAAAAAAGAATGCTGAAAGAATATACCTCTGCCAAACCAGCACTGGGAAATATGCTAAAGGAACTGCTTTAAGAAGAGGAAGAAAAAGAGTGAGAGTGGAATACAGGTACAAAGAGGGAAAGATGAATAATTTCCTATCAATAATAACCATAAAGTTAATGGTTTAAATCAGGGTGTCGAACTCATTTTCACTGGGGACCCCATCAGCCTCATGGTTGCCTCCAAAGGGCCAGATGTAATTTCAACTTCTTAACGGTTAAAGAGCAGTTACATTTGTACAATCTTAAATTATTTCAGCCCTTTGAAGGCAAAGACAGGGCTGATGTGGCCCCTGGTGAAAATGAGTTTGACATCCCTGGCTTAAATGTTCTGATCAAAAGACATAGGAAAGCTGAATAGATAAGAAAACATGACCTGAACACATGCTGCCTACAAGAGATCCACTTCAGAAAAAAAGACCTACACAGACTGAAAATTAAGGGTTGGAAGAAAGATATACCAAGCAAATGGGCAAGAAAAAAAAAGCTACTGTAGCAACACTTATATTAGACAAAATAGACTTCAAAACAAAGGTCATAAAAAGAGATACAGAAGCACACTTCATAATTCTCAAAGAAGAATTTATCAAGAAGCCATAAACATAAACATATATGCATCCAACCTAGGAGCACCCCTATATATAAGAAATATCTTGGAGGACTTCAAAAAATATATAGACAGCAACACAAGTATAATAGAGCATTTTAACACTCCACTGCCAACAATGGATAGAGCTTCCAAACAAATATCAATGAGGGCATTGTAGCCCTGAATGATGGTGCATTAGATCAAATGGACTTAAATGATTATATATATATATATATATATTATATATATTATATATATTATATATATTATATATATATGAGATATATATATATATAAAAGAGATATATATAAAAAGATATATATATCTTTTCATCCCAAAGAAGGAAAAAGTACACATTCTTTTCACATGCACAAGAAACATATTCTCTAGATAGACTACATGATAATGCAAAGAGCAAACCCATACACATTCAAGAAAACAAATCATATCAAGCATTTTCTCAGACCACAAGGGCTTGTAACTAGAAACCAACCTCAAAGGAAATCTCAAAAATTCTCAATTCATGGAGATTGAATAGCATCATATTAAACAAGGAATGGGGTAATAATGAGATCAATGAAGAAATAAAAAATATTCTGGAAACAAATGAAAATGAACACACAACAGTCCAAAAGTTATGGGACATAGTGAAGGCAGTGAGAGGTAATCCATAGTGATATAGGACTACCTCAAAAAGATAGAAACATTTCAAATAAACAACCTACACCTATAGCTAAAAAAAAAAAAAAAACTGGAACAACAACAACTAAAGCCCATAGTGAGTAGAAGGAAACAAGTATACAAGATCACACCAGAGTTAAATGTCATAGAAACTAAAAGAACAATTGAAATGATCAAGGGATTCAGGAGCTGGTGCCTTGAAAAAATAAACAAAACTGACCAACATTTAAGATGACTCATCAAGAAAAAAGAGAAAGGACCCAAGTAAATAAAATGAGAAATGAAAGAGGAGAGATTACATCTCATACCTCAGAGATATAAAGGATTGTAAGAAATTACTATGCACAACTATATGTCAAGAAATTTGAAAACCTGGGTGAAATGGACAAATTTCTAAAAAAATATAGTCTTCCAAAACTGAATGAAGAAGAAACAGAAAGTTGAGCAGATCGATAAAAGACACTGAAATTGAAGCTTTAATGAAAACAACTCCAGCACACAAAAGCCCTACAAGAGTTTCACAGGAAATTTTACAAAACAATTATTTATTTATTTATTTATTTATTTATTTATTTATTTAAATCAAATGATTAATTAATTTATTTTTATTGTTCAGGAACAGTTTTCTGCCTTTTCTCCAACCACAACCTACCACGCCAGCCTTCCCTACCTCCTTCCCCTGTTTCCAACCCCCTTTGTTATTGTCCATTATAATTGTTCCTATAAACCTTTCACCTATTCTCCCATTATCCCCTCCCCTTGTCCCCCAGGTAACTGTCAGCTGGTTCTCATTTTCAATGTCTGTGCTTATATTTTGCTTGCTTGTTCATTTTCTTGACTATATTCCAGTTAAAGGTGGGATCATATGATATTTGTCTCACTGCCTGGCTTATTTCACTTAGCATACTGTTCACCAGTTCCATCTATGCTGTTGCAAAACGTAGGAGCTCCTTCTTTCTCTCTGCTACATAGGATTCCATTGTGTAAATGTACCATGGTTTGGTTTGGTTTGGTTTGGTTTTTTAATCCATTTACTGACTGACAGGAGCTTAGATTGCTTCTAGCACTTGGCTATTGTAAATTGTGCTGCTATGAACATTGGGGTGAATAGGTTCTTTTGGATTGATGTTTCAGGGATCTTAGGACATAATCCTAGCAATGGAATTGCTGGGTCAAAAGACAGTTCCATTTTTAGTTTTCTGAGAAAATTCCATACTGTTTCCATAGTGGTTGCAACAGTCTGCAATCCCAACAACAGTGCACTAGGGTTCCTTTTTCTCCACAACCTCTCCAACACTTGTTTGTTGCTTTGTTTATGATGGCCATTCTGACTGGTGTGAAGTGGTATGTCACTGTGGTTTCAATTTGCATCTCTCTAATAGCTAGCAATACTGAGCATATTTTCTTTTGTCTCTGGACCCTCTGCATGTCCTTCTTGGAGAAGTGTCTATTCAAGTCCTTTGCCCATTTTTAATTGGGTTGCTTCTCTTCTTAGAGTGTAGTCCCCTGAAATTCTTTATATATTTTGGAGATCAAAACCTTGTCTGAGGTATCATTGGCAAATATGTTTTCCCATATGGTTACTTCAATTATCATTTTAATGCCATTTCTATAGCTGTGCAGAAGCTTTTTATTTCAATGTGAACCCATTTGTTTATTCTTTCCTTTATGTCCCTTGATTTAAGGGACATATCAGTGAAAATGTTGCTGTGTGAAATGTCTGAGATTTTCCTGCCTATGTTCTCCTCTAGGACTTTTAAGGTGACATCACTTATATTTAAATCTTTCATCCAACTTGAATTTATTTTTATGTATGGTGTAAGTTTGTACTTTCATTTCATTTTTTATCATGTAGCTGTCCAGCTCTTTCAACACCATTTGTTGAAGAGGCTATTTTTACTCCATTTTATGCTGCTGCCATCTTTGTTGAATATTAATGGATCATAGATATTTGGGGTTACTTCTGTGCTCTCTATTCTATTCCATTGGTCCATGTGTCTGTTCTTATGCCAGTACCAGCCTGTTTTTGTTACAGTAGCCTTATAATACAGTTTGATATCAGATATTGTGATCCCTCCTACTTTGTTCTTCTTTCTCAAAATTGCTGCAGCTATTCGGGTTGTTTATACTTCCGTATAAATTATTGAAGTGTTCTATATCTGTGAAATATGCCATTGGTATATTAATTGGTATTGCATCAAAACTATAAGCTTTGGGTAGTATGGGTATTTTGATGATGTCAATTCTTCTGATCCATGAACACGGTATAGATTTCCAAATGTTTGTGTCTTCCTTAATTTCTTTCTTCACTGTTGTGTAGTTTTCTGAGTACAGGTCTTTTACATCCTTGGCTAGGTTTATTCCTAGGTATTACATTTTTCTTGTTCCTATATCAAATGGGATATTTTTTCTGGTTTGTGTTTCTGATGTTTCTTGGTATACAAACATGCCTTTAATTTATGAATATTTACATTGTGTCCTGCTGTTTTGCTAAATTCACTTATTAGGTCAAGCAATTTTTTGGTGGAGTCTATAGGATTTTCTATGTACATTATCATGTCATTTGCAAACAATGACAGTTTTGTTTACTCTTTTCCAATTTGGATGCTTTTTCTTTCTTTTTTTTTTCTTTTTTTGGCTCATTACTGTGGCTAGGACTTTCAATACTATATTGAATAGAAGTGGAGAAAGTGGGCATCCTTGTCTTATTCCTGATCTTAGTGGGAAAGTTTTTAGTTTTTGCCCATAGAGTATGATGTTGGCTGTAGGTCTCTTGTATATGAACTTTATTATTTGAGGAATGTTACCTCTCATCCCATGGTTCTGAGTACTTTAATTATAAATGAATGCTCTACCTTATCAAATGCTTTTTCCACATTTATTGATATGATCATGTGTTTTTGTCTTTCCTCTTGTTTATGTGGTGTATTATGTTTATTGATTTGCATATATTGTACCATCTTTGCATCCTTGGGATAAATCCCACTTGGTCATGGTGTATGATCTTTTTAATGTATTGTTGGATGTGGTTTTCCAATATTTTGTTGAGGATTTTAGCATCTATCTTCATCAGCGATATTGGCATGCAATTTCTTTCTTTGTTGTGTCTTTATCTGGTTTTGGGATTAGGATGATGCTGGCTTCAAAAAAAGAGTTTGGGAGTCTTCTGTATTTCTTCTTCAATTTCTTTGAATAGTCTGTGAAGGATAGGGGTGAGCTCTTCCTTAAATGCATTTTAGAATTCTCCTGTTAAACCCTCTGGTCCAGGGTTTCTGTGTGTCATTTTTATTTATTACTGCTTTTATTTAGTCAGGTGTTATTGGTCTATTCAGGCTTTCTGCTTCTTCAGTCAGTTCTGGAAGTTTATATTTTTCTAGAAATTTGTCCATTTCAAGTGGATTTTCAAATTTCTTGGCATATAGTTCATGGTAGTAATTTCTTTTGATCCTTTGTATTTCTGTGGTATCAGTTGTAATCTCTCCTCTTTCATTTCTGTTTGTGTTTATTTGGGTCCTCTCTCTTTTTTTCTTAATGAGTTTGGTCAAAGTCTTGTCAATTCTGTTTGTCTTTCAAAGAATCAGCTCCTGGATTTATTGATCCTTAGGATTGTGTTTTTAGTCTCTATGTCATTTAATTCTGCTCTGATCTTGGATATTTCCTTCCTTCTTCTTGCTCTGGGCTGTCTTTGTGGTTGTTCTTCTAGTTCTTGTAGATTTAGGGTTAGATTGTTTATTTGAAATGTTTCTGTCTTTTTTAGGTATGCCTGTATTGTTATGAACTTCCCTCTCAGGACTGCCTTTGTTGTGTCCCAGAAGTTTCGGATTGTTATGAGTTCATTTTCATTTGTTTCTAGAAATTTTTTTGATTTCTTCCCTAATCTGATTCTTGACCCATTCATTGTTTAATAGCATGCTATTCAGTCATCATGAGTTTGAGTGTTTGAGTTATTTCCTTGAGGTTGGTCTAGTTTCAGTGCCTTGTGGTCAGAGAAAATACTTGATGTGCTTCAAATTTTCTTGAATTTGTTAAGGCTTGTTTTGTGTCCCATCATGTGGTCTATCTTTGAAAATGTTCCATGTGCATTTGAAAAGAATGTGTAGTTTGCTTCTTTGGGATGAAAGGCTCTCTCTCTCTCTCTCTCTCTCTCTCTCTCTCTCTATATATATATATATATATATATATATATATATATATATATATATATATATATATATATATATTCAGTGAAGTTCATTTGATCTAGGGCATTGTTCAATTCTGCAATATCTTTGTTGATATTTTGTTTGTAAGACCTATCCATTTTGACAGTGCAATGTTGAAATCCCCTGCTATAGTTGTGTTGCTGTCAATATCTTTCTTCAAGTACTCCAAGATTTTCTTTGTGTATTTGGTTGATCTTGTGTTGGGTGCATAGGTATTTACAATGTTTATGGCTTCTTGATGGATCCTTCCCTTTAGTATTATGAAGTGACCTTCTGGGTCTCTTATTATGGCCCTTTTTTGAAGTCCATTTTGTTGGATGTGAGTATTGCTACCCTAGGGTTTTTTACACTTTCTGTTTGCTTGGAGTATTTGTTTTTAGCCATTCACATTCAGTCTGTGTAGGTCTTTTGTTCTGAAATGGGTCACTTGTAGGCAGCAGATCTGTGGGTCATGTTTTCTTACCCATCCAGCTATTGTATATCTTTTGTTTGGAGTATTTAATCTGTTTATTTTTAAGGTTATTACTGATAGGTACTTATTCATTGCCATTTTTCATACCTGTATTCCTCTCCCTTTCAATGTTCTTCTTCCTGTTCTTTTTCATTGCCTCCTCTATTATCTATAAGTTTTTTTAAAATTTAATTTTATTTTAATTGTTTTTCAAGAACAGTTTTCTCTTTTTACCGCTGTCGGAGCATACCCCCCCAGCCATCCCCCCCACCTCCCTCCTATTTCCTTCCTGCCTTGTTATTGCCAATGTGTCTTTTATGCTCATTACTGCATGCCCTTCCTCTTTTCCTATGAAATTCCCTCCCCTTCCCCCCTCTGGTTACTGTCAGCCTGTACTCAATTTCACTTCTTTGGTTATATTTTGCTTCTTTGCTTGTTTTGTTGATTAAGTCCCTGTTAATGGTGAGATCATATGGTATTTGTTTTTCACCACCTGACCTATTTCACTAAGCATAATACTTTCCAATTCCATCCATGCTGTAGCAAAGGGTAGGAGCTCCCTCTTTCTTTCTGCTGCATAGAAATCCATTGTGTAAATGTATCATATTTTTTTGATCCATTCATTTACTGATGGGCACCTAGGTTGCTTCCAACACTTGGCTATTGTAAATTGTGCTGATATGAACATTGGGGTGCATAGGTTCTTTTGGATTGGTGTTTCAGGGTTCTTAGGATGTAATCCTAGCAGTGGAATTGCAGGGTCAAGCAGCAGATCCCTTTTTGTTTTCTGAAAAATTCCATACTGTTTTCCATAGTGGTTGTACCAGTCTGCAATGCCACCAACAGTGCACCAGGGTTCCCTTTTCTCCACAGCTTCTCCAACTTTTGTTGTTTGTTGCTTTGTTTATGATGGCCATTCTGACTGGTGCAAGGTGATATTTTCTTGTGCTTCTAATTTGCAACTTTCTGATAGCTAGCAATATGAGCATCATTTCATGTGTCTCTGGATCCTCTATATGTCCTCTTTAGAGAAGTGTCTGTTCAAGTCCTTTGCCCATTTTTTTAAATTGGGTTGCTTGAATTCTTAGAGTGGAGTCATGTGAGTTCTTTATATATTTTGGAGATTAAACCTTTCTCTGAGATATCATTGGCAAATATGTTTTCCCATATGGTTGGTTCTCTTTTTATTTTAATACTGTTTTTTTTTTTTTTTGTAGATGTGCAGAAGCTTTTTATTTTGATTAGATCCCATTTGTTTATTGTTTCCTTTATGTCCCTTGCTCTAGGGGACATAATAGTGAAAATATTGTTGCATGGAATATCAGATTTTCCTACTTATGTTCTCCTCTAGGACTTTAATGGTGTCATGACTTATATTTAAATCTTTTATCCACCTTGAATTTATTTTTGTGTGTTATGTAAGTTGGTGATTGAGTTTCATTCTTTTGCACATAGCTGTCCAGTTCTCCCAGCACCGTTTGTCAAAGAGGCTATGTTTACTCCATATTCTGTTGTTGCCCTCATTGCTGAATATTGATTGACTGTGCAGACTTGGGTTTATTTCTGGGCTCTCTCTCTGTTTCATTGATCTATGTGCCTGCTTTTGTGCCAGTACTTGGCTATTTTGATTACAGTGGCCTTGTAATACAGTTTGGTATCAAATATTGTGATCCTGCCTACTTTGCTCTTCTTTCTCAAAGTTGCAGCAGCTATTTGGGGTTGTTTATGGTTCCATATAAATTGTTGAAGTGTTTGTTCTATGTCTGTGAAATATGCCCTTGGTACTTTAATAGCCATTGCATTCAATCTGTAAATTTCTTTGGGTAGTATGGACATTTTGATGATGTTGATTCTTCTGATCCATCAACACAGTATATGTTTCCTTTTGTTTGTGTCTTCCTTGATTTGTTTCTTCATTGTTGTGTCATTTTCTGCATACAGGTATTTTACCTCCTTGGTTAGGTTTATTCCTACGTATTTTATTTTTTCTGTTGCTATAGCAAATTGAATTTTTTTATTTCTGCTTCTGAGGTTTAATTGTTGGTATATAAAAATACCTTTAATTTCTGAATATTGAGTTTGTATCCCACTCTTCTGCCAAATTTATTTATTATCTCGAGCAGGGTTTTTTTTTTTTTTTTTTTTTTTTTTTTTTTTTTTTTTTTTTTTTTTTTTTTTTTTTTTTGTGTGTGTGTGTGTGTGTGTGTGTGGATTCTATTGAATTTTCTATGTACACTATCAGGTCATCTGCAAACAATGACAGTTTTGTTTCCTCCGTTCTGATTTGTATGTCTTTTATTTCCTTCCCTTGTCTGTTCACCGTGACTAAAAGTTGCAACACTATGTTGAAAAGAAATGCCGAAAGTGGACACCCTTTTCTTGTTCCTGATCTCAGTGGAAAACATTTTAGTTTTTGCCTGTTGAGTATGATGTTGGCTGTAGGTCTGTCATATATGGCCTTTATTATATTGAGGAATTATCCCTCTATTCCCAGTTTGCTGAGTTTTTTATCATAAATGGGTGCTATACCTTATCAAATGCTTTTTCCTCATAATTTGATATGGCCATGTGATTTTTGTCTTCACTTTTGATTACATTTATTGATTTTTGAACATTGTACTATCCTTACACTCTTGGGATGAATCCCACTTGGTCATGGTGTATGATCTTTTTAATGTATTGTTGGATGTGTTTTGCCAATCTTTGGTTGGGGATTTTAGCATCTATGTTCATCAGCGTTATTGGCCTGATGTTTTCTTTCTTTGTTGTGTCCCCGCTGGTTTTGGGATTAGGATGATGCTGGCCTTATAAAAAGAGTTTGGGAATCTTCCATTATTTCAGATTTTGGAATAGTCTGTGAAGGATAAGGGTTAGTTCTTCCTTAAATGCTTTGTAGAATTCTCATGTGAAACCATCTGGTCCAGGGCTTTTGTGTGTTGGGAGTTTTTTGATTAATGCTTCAATTTCATCTTCTGTTATTGGTCCCTTAAAATTTTCTGCTTCTTGTTCATTAATTTTTAAAAGATTATTTTTCTAAAAATTTGTTGATTTCACCTAAGTTTTCAAATTTCTTGGCATACATTTCTTCATAATAATATCTTACAATCCTTTGAATTTCTGTGGTATCAGTTGTAATCTCACCTTCTTCATTTCTTATTGTGTTTTTTGGCTCCTCTCTTTCTTTTTCTTGTTGAGTCTGCCTATGGGCTTTTTGATTCTGTTTATCTTTTCACAGAACCAGCTACTGGATTCATTGAGCCTTAGAATTGTGATTTTAGTCCCTGTCATTTAATTCTGCTCTGAGTTTGGTTATTTCCTTCCTCTACTTACTCTGGGCTGTCTTTGTTATTGTTCCTCTAGTTCTTATAAGCATAGGGTAGGTTGTTTATTTGAAATGTTTCTATCTTTTTCAGATAGGCCTATATTGTTATGAACTTCTCTCTCAGGACTGCCTTTATTGTGTCCTATAAGTTTTGGATTGTTTCGAGTTCATTTTCATTTGTTTCCAGAAATGTTTTGATTTCTTCCCTAATTTCATTCTTGACCCATTCATTGTTTAACAGCATGATATTCAATCTCCATTATTTTGAGTGTTTCATTTTTTTTTTCTTGAAGATGGTTTCTAGTTTCAGTCCCTTGTGGTCAGAGAAAATGCTTGATATGCTTCCAATTTTCTTGAATTTGTTGAGTTTTCTTTGTTTCCTGTGATGTGGTCGATCTTTGAAATGTTCCATGTGTGTTTGAAAAGAATGTGTAGTTTGCTTCTTTGGGATTAAAGGCTTTATATATTTCAGTGAAGTTCATTTGATCTAGGGCATTGTTCAATACCACAATTTCTTTGTTGATGTTTTGTTTGTAAGATTTATCCATTTTTGAGAGTGGGGTATTAAAACCCCCTACTATACTTGTTTGCTGTCAATATCTTTCTTAAAGTCCTCCAAGATTTTCTTTATGTGTTTGGGTGCTCCTATGTTGGGTACACATATATATTTACAATGTTTTTGTCTTCTTGGTGGATTCTTCTCTTAAGTATTATGAAGTGACCTTCTGGGTCTCTTATTGTGGCACTTTTTTGAAGTCTATTTTGTCTGATATGAGTATTGCTACACTGGCTTTATTTTCCTTTCCATTTTCTTGGAATATTTTTTTCCAGCCTTTCATTTTCAGCCTGTATAGGTCTTTTTTTTTTTGAGGTGGGTCACTTGTAGGCAACATGTGTGGGTCATGCTTTCTTATCCATCCAGTTATTGTATGTCTTTTGATTGGAGCATTTAATCCATTTATGCTTAAGGTTATTATTGATAGGTACTTATTCATTGCCATTTTCTCACACTTGTGTTTCTTTCCCTTTCACTGTTTTTATTCTTGTTCTAAAGCAGACCCTCTAGCATCTCTTGCAGATCTGGCTTGGTGGAGATGTATTCATTTAGACTTCTTTTGTCTGGGAAGCTTCTTATTTCACCTTCCATTTCAATTGAGAGCTGTGCTGTTTACAGTAGTCTTGGGTACAAGCCTCTGGTTTTCATTACTTGGAATAATTCTTGCCATTTTCTTCTTACTTGGAAGGTTTCCATTAAGAAGTCAGTTGCTAGTCTTATCAGGGCTCCCTTGTATGCTACTTCCTATTTCTCCTTTTCTGCCTTTAACATTCTCTATTTGTCTTGCAATTTTGCCATTTTAATTATGATGTGTGTTGAAGTAGGCCCCTATGGATTCCTCTTGATTGGGGTTCTCTCTATTTCCTGGATTTGTGTGATTTTTCTCTCATCAAATTGGGAAATTTTCTATCATTACCTTTTGAAACAGGTTTTCTGTTTTTTGCTCTTCTTTTTCTCCTTCTGGTATCTCTACTACACAGATATTATTAAGTTTCATATTGTCTTGCAGCTCCCTTACCACCTGTCCATTCTTTCTAAGCCTCTTTTCTTTTTTCCTTTTTTCTTTCTTTTTTTCTTTTTTTCTGGTGTTTGTTTGTGTCTCGACCGCCAGCTCACTGATTCCATTCTCTGGTTCATGCAGTCTGCTTGCAATTCCTCCTTGTGTCTTGTGTGTGTGTTTTTTTTTTTTTTTTAATTTCCAAGATTTTATTGTTTATTTCTTCATGGCTTTTGTTTATAGTTTCTATTTCCTTTTTCATGCTAATGTAGTTCTCACACAGTTCCTTGTAGTTTTTTGTGAGTTCCTTCAGCATCTTCATAACCATTATTTTGAATTCTATATCTGATTGTTTGGTTACCTTCATTTTGGTCACCTGTTTTAGTGAGGAGTCTTCCATTCCTTTTGATTGAATGTTCCTTTTGTGTTTCCCCATTTTACCTGATTGTTTTTGTTTGCTTCTGTGCTTCTGTATATTTGGCTTTGCTAGCTATCTTTGTAGGATGAACATCTATAGTAGGAATTCTTTGGGGTTCAGTGGTATGGTCTCTTTGATCTCCTTGTCTGGATGCTCTACATTTGCCTTTTCATCTGTTCATGTGGGCTCTCTTGTTGCACTTGGGTGTTTACCTATTTGTCTTTCCTTTTTTGGTTGTCTCTCTCCACCAGCTGGTATACCAATGTTTGCAGCTTCCACCTATTCTTGTGTGTGACCATGGAAGGGGGTAAACAAAATGGATTAAGACAGCTGGAGAGCATTTTATGATATTTAAAGTAGGGAAGACATAGGAGATTCTTTGGATAAATATAGCATTATCTGTGATATTTCACCCAACTAGCCAGTTTTTATAAAAGATGAGAGATAAGACTCTTGTTAGAAGAAAGGAGGATTGTCAGCTCAATTCAGAAAGCAGACTACTGTGCAAGGTTACATGATGAGATATAATGAGATAAAAGAAGATAGGTATAGTGTGAGAGAGAATAGAGTTAACCACAACAATAATAATGTTTAGGATAAAGTGAAGTAGGGTAAGATCAGGGAGAGTTGCTATGTAGTAGTATGTGCAATTGTATGGAACAACAATTATTTACAGTAGTACTGGAACTATAATAATATGACAAGAAATAAATGGTTTGGATAACCATAATACAAAGTACCTGATCAAGAGTTGTGTGTTATTGGAACATGGATGAAGGGAAAGACAGATAATTAAAACACAATAAAGTGGGAGTAAGGAAAACCAGTCAAACAATGCAATTAAACAAAGAAATAAAATGAGGAAAACTGAACATAAGTAAGAGAAATAAAAAATACTAATAAATTTAAAGTGGTAAAAATAATGAAAAAAATTGTAATAATGCACACAAACTATAAAATGCCAGCTCTATGGGATAGCAAAGTGACATTTGTCTCAGTTTCTCAGTTTTGGAGGTTATCCTTGTGCTCCCCCTTTGTATCTGTCTCTGAATCCTTCATATCTCTATTTGTTATTGTCTCATTTAGGGGAAAAAAGGAAAAAGAAAGAGAGAGGATCCAAAAAGGGAAAAGAGCCTCCTGCTGACTTTAAACCTGTTCAGGAAATTCTGCTGTTCTTCCTAGATGCCACAGGAAGAGAGGGGCTGGGTTTCACTTTTCTCCCTTCCTATGGTTTTGAGAGGATTGGTACCAGGTCTGGACCATAACATTCACATTTTCCCAGCCTCCATTTGAGGTCCTCTGTGAGGCACCAGGCTCAAACTAGCCACTCAGTGTCTGGACGCAAAGTGTGAATCACTTTCAGGTACACTGTTTTACTCAACCACTGAGTGTCAGGCATGCAGCTCCAACCAGCCTCTGGGTGCACAATATTAGACAATCTTGGGGATGTGGTTTCACTCAGCCACTTAGCCTCTGGGCACAAAGTGCTTGACAAGCTCAGGTGTGAGGTTCCACTTAGGCACTCAGTCTCTGCATACACGCAGCTCAAATCGCCCTTGGGGTGAGCAAGCCACTGCGCAAGAGTTCCTTACAAAGCAGCTGCCTGCTGTTCTTAAGAAGTGCACAGCTTTTCACACAGCCCAACTTTCCAACCAGTTCAGAGTCTATTTGAGTTAGGGTTTGACATGGCCCAACTCCTCCCTTGTCCAGGTATTGCCTGGAATCTCAAGTGTTCTCGTGCTGGTGTCCACAGTTCCACTGGATGTGTACTACATCTGTGTGTTTCCCATTTCTCTTTCCCCATCAGCAACTTCCAGCATCCAGGTCCCTCTGGGTGCCAGGCTGCCTTCCCTGCTCTGGTAGGGGAGGGAACTTGTGATCTAACTGATCCAAGTATTCTGCCACAGGCACTGGGCTGGGGGCCACAGCAGCCTTGGTCCCCATGTAGAACCCAAAGACCTTACAGTCCCAGTGCAGTGTTCTTACCATTTATTTTTCAATGTCCTCTGCAATTTTTGACCTCCAAACTTCATATAAGCTGAGATTCCATTGACTGTTTACTCTGTTCCTCAGGAGATTTGGTAGGTATTCCAACTGGGCACAGCGAGAACTTGGCTCTGCTCTCACCTATCTTGCCCCTGTCTTCCAGATAGGACCTGAAAAAATCACAAATCATTTAAACAGGAGATAATGTCTATTATTCTCAGAAAATTTCAAAAAATTCGAGAAGATGGAGGATGCCCAAACTCTTTTTATGAAGCCAGCATCATCCTAATCCCAATACCAGATAAAAAAGACAACAACCTCAAAAAAGAAATCTTCAGGCCAAGATGGCTGATGAACATGGACACTAAAATCCTCAAAAAAATATTGGTAAACTGCATCCAGCAATACATTTAAATGACCATTCACCATGATCAAGTGAAATTCATTCCATGGATGCAAGGATGGTACAATATTCACAAATCAGTAAATGTAATACATCACATAAACAAAAGGAAAGACAAAAATCAGATGATTCCATCAACAGTTGCAGAAAAATAATTTGCTAACATAGAGGACCCACTGATGGTAAAAACACTCTGCAAAGTGGGAGTACAGGGAGCATAACTTGACATGATAAAGACCGTATATGAGAAACCTACAGGCAACATTATACTCAATGGACAAAATTTAAAAGCTTTCCCATTAAGATTAGGAACAAGACAAGGATGTCTGCTTTCACCACTTCTATTCCACATAGTATTGGAAGTCTTAGCCCCAGTGATCAAATAAGAAAATAAAATAAAAGGCATCCATATTGGAAATGAGAAAATAAAACTGTGGCTGTTTACATATGATATGATAGTGAACATAGTAAACTGTATAGACTCCACCAAAAAACTACTCAACCTAATGAATGAATTTGGCAAAACATTGGGATACCGTGTCAATGTACAGAAATCAAAATCTTTTTTTGTATACCAACAATGGAATATCAGAAGTAGATATCAGAAAATAAACCAATTTGCTTTAACAACAAGAAAAATAAAGTACATAGGAATAAACCTAACCAAGGGGGCAAAAGACCTTTACTCAGAAAACTACACAGCGCTAAAGGAAAAAATTAAGGAAGACACAAATAAATGTAGACATATACTGCATTTATTAATTAGAAGATTGAACATTATCAAAATGTCCAGACTACCCAAAGAAATTTACAGATTCAATGCATTCCCTACTAAACCAATGATATATTTCACAGATACAGAACAATCTTTTCAAAAATGTATCTGAAACCATCAATGACTCAGAATAGTGGTGGCAATTTTGAGAAAAAGAGAGAAGATAGAAGGAAGCACAATACCTGATATCAAAGTATATTATAAGGCCACTGTAATCAAACCATTCTAGTAATGGCATAAGAACAGAAATACAGATAATTGGAAGAGAATAGAGAGTTCAGAAGTAAACCCAAGCCTCTATGTTCAATTAATATTTGACAAAGGGAGCAAAAGGATACAATGAATTAAAGATACCCTCTTGAACAAATGGTGTCAGGAGATCTGTATAGCTACATGCAAAAAAGTAAAACTTGACCACCAACTCACATCATATACAAAAATAAACTCAAGATGGATAAAATACTTAAATAGAAGTCAGGACACCATGTAAGTCATACAGGAGAACAGAGGCAGGAAAGTGTGAGACATTCCATGCAGCAATATTTTCACTGATATATCCATTAGAGCAAGGAACATAAAGGAAATAATAAACAAATGGGTTTCATCAAAATAAAAAAAAAGCTTCTGCACAGCTAAAGAAAAGATCAGGAAATAAAAAGGGAACCAACTATATGAAAAAATATATTTGTCAATGATACCTCAGACAATAGTTTGAACACCAAAATACATAAAGAACTCACATGACTCCACTCCAGGAAGAAAAAAAAACAATTAAAAAACTGATAAAGGAACTGAACAAACACTTTTTCAAGGGGATCATACAGAGAGCCAAGAGACTTATGAAAGGATGCTCAGGGTCACTAGTCATCTGAGAGATGCAAAATAAAACTGCAATGAGATACCAATTCACACCAGTCAGAATGGCCTTCATAACCAAATCAATGAACAACAAGTGGTGGCAAGGTTGTGGAGAAAATGGATCCCTTGTACACTGTTGGTGAGAATGCAGACCAGCGCAGATATTGTGGAAAACAATATGGAAATTTCTCAGAAAACTAAAAATGGAACTGCCTTTTGACCTAGCAATTCTAAAGTTGGTTTTATAAGTACACACCCTACAACATCAATTAAAAAGATCCTATGTGCTCCCATGTCATAGCAACACAATTTACAATAGTCAAGGGATGGAAACAACATAAGTGCCCATCCATAAATGAGTGGATCTAAAAATAATAGTACATTTACACAATGGAATAATAAGCAAGAGAAAGAAAGGAGGAGCTCCTACTCTTTTTGACCAAATGGGTGACTTTGGAGAGCATTATACTAAGTGAAATAAGTCATGCACTGAAAGAAATACCATATGATCTCATCTTTAAGTGTAACCTCATTAATAAAACAATCAAACAAGTTATATATAACCAGAGACATTGAAATAAAGAACAAACTGATGGTAATGATAGGGGAATGGGTATACGGATAATGGGAAAAATAGGGGAAGAGTTGTCAAGGAACATGTATAAAGGACACATGGACAAAGACAAAAGGAGTAACATCAATGGTGGGAGATGGGATGGGTGGGTTGGGGTGAAGTGGAAGGGGGAAAATGGAGGCAACTATACTTGAAGAAAATAAAAATAAATAAATAGGACTTCTGGCCAAGGTGGAGGCATAGGTAGATATACTTTGCTTCCTTGAACAACCAAAAAGGCAACTAATTTTAAAACAAAAAAATAACCATAATGGCTAGAAAATTGAACTGTATGGAAGTCCCACAACCAAGGAGTTAACAAAATTGTCATTCAGGCAGGTAGGATGGGCAGAAATAGGCAGCCAGGGTGGAGAGGACAGGGAGCAAGGCTTTGGCTGACAGATTGGAATGGGCCAGGTGGTGGTTGGCAAACTGTGTGGTCCCACATTTGTGTGTAGATAGCCAGGAGGAACAACTGCGTAGTGAGACAGACTTTCCAGCCCAGGGTACTGGAGCAGGGAAATAAAGCCTCAAATTCTTAAAATGTAACCTGTGGGGGTTGCTGCGGGTGGGGGGGGGGAAACCTCTCAGCCTCACAAGAGAGTTCATTGGAGAGACCCTTAGTGTCCTAAAATGTACACAAACCCATTCATCCAGGAATCAGCACCAGAATGGACCAATTTGTTTGTGTGTCTAGTGGGGAAGTGAAAACTGGCTGAGAACTGAGCGAGAGTGATTTTTCACTCTAGGACCATTCCCTCAAATACAGTGCCACAAAGCAGTGATGTAGGTTGCTCCACCCTGGCAAATACCTAAGACTCTATCCCTTACTACTTAACAGGTACACACACAGAGAAAAAAATATGGTGCTGATAAAAGAACAAATCAAATCTCCAAAAACAGAACTAAGCAATGAAGAGCTAACCAACATATCAGATGCAGAGTTCAAAATACTGCTAATCAGGATGCTCATAGAAATGATTCAATATGGTTGCAATAGTGGAAGAAGTGAAGGCTGTGCAAGGTGAAATAAATAAAAATGTACAGAGAAACAACAGTGAAGGAAAGGAAACCCAGACTCAAACCAAAGATTTGGAGCAGAGGGAAGAAATGAACTTTCACCCAGAACACAATGAATAAATAAGAATTCAAAAAAATGAGTAGAGGCTTAGGGAACTCTGGGACAACTTTAAATGTTCCAATACCTGAATCATAGGGGTACCAGAAGGAGAAGAGGAAAAGCCAGAAATTGAAAACTTATTTGAGAACACAATGAAGGAGAACTTTCCCAATTTGGTAAAAGAAATAGCCTTCTGGAAGTCCAGCAAACTCAGAGACTCCCAAGGAAGTTGGATGCAAGGAGGCACACCCTAAGGCACATCATAATTACATTCCCCAAGATTAAAAATAAGGAAAGAATCTTAAAAGAAGCAAAAGAAAAGAGACAGTTACCTAAAAAAGACTTCCCATAGGACTATCAGCTGATTTATCAAAAGAAACATTTCAGGCAAGAGGGGGCTCAACAGAAATATTCAGAGTCATGAAAGGCAAGGACTTACTTCCAATATTATTCTATCCAGCAAAGCTATTGTTTAGAATGGAGGGGAAAATAAAGTGCTACCCAGATAAGGTCACATTAAAGGAGTTCATCATCACTAAACCCTCATTACATAAAATGCTAAGGGGACTTTAATTAAGAAAAATAATATGATAAAAATATGAACAGTAAAATGACAACCAACTCACAACTATCAACAACTGAACCTAAAAGAAGAAAACAAACAAAAAACTAAACAAATATCTAGAACAGGAACAGAATCACAAAATTGAAGATCACATGAAGGGTTATCAGCAGGGGAGGGGTAAGGTGGAAAATATGGGGAAATGCACAGGGAATAAGAAGCATAAATGGTTGGTACACAATAGACAAGGGGAGGTGAAGAATAATATAGGAAATAGAGAAGCCAAAGAACTTGTATGTGTGACCCAGAGACATGAACTAAGTGGGGGAAATGTAGGTGGGAGGGTTGTGCAGGGCACAGGGGGGAAAAGGTGGAAAAGGGGCAACTGTAATAGCAATATCAATAAAATATATTTTAAAATAAATAAATAGAGACTTCCAGCCAATATGAGGGAGTAGGTAAATATGCTGTGCCTCCCTGCAAAATCAAAAGAAGGACAACAACAAATTAAAAAAAAAACAGAACTGTCAGAAAAATTGAACTATATGAAAGTGTGACAGCCAAGGAGTTAAAGAAGAAATATTCATCCAGACAGGTAGGAGAGGTGGAGATGGGCCACCAGGCAAAGAGGACTCCCTTCAACATAGTGGCTGGCAGACTGGGTAGTCCCACATTTGCGTGCAGATAAACTGGGAGGAACAATTGGGGAGCAAGACAGACTATGCAACCCAGGGTCCCAGGTCAGGGAAATAAAGCTTCAAAACCTCTGACTGAAGAAACCTGTGGGGTTTGAGTTGGCAGGAGAAACTCACAGCATCACAAGAGAGATTTTTGGAGAGACCCACAGGGTCCTAGAATGTACACAAAACCACCCATAGAGGAATCAGCACCAAAAGGACACAATTTGCTTGTAGGTAGCAGCAGAAGTGACTGCAAGGTGGCTGAGAGCTAAACAAGCAGCATTGTTTCCCCTCAAACTCCTCCCCCGCATGCAGTTCCACAGCACAGTGACATGGGTTGCCCCACCTTTGTGAATACTTAAGGCTAAACCCCTTACTACATAAAAGAAGTGCCAAGACAAAAAAAAATTGCCCCAAATGAAAGAACAGATCAAAGCTCCAGAGAAAATACAACTAAATGATGAAAAGATAGCCAACTTATCAGATGCACAGTTCAAAACATTGATAGTCAGAACACTCAGAGAGTTCATTGAGTATGGTCACAAAATAGAGGAAAAAGTGATGGCTAAAAAACTGAAATAAAGGAAAATGTACAGGGAACCAACAGTGATGGAAAGGAAACCAGGGCTCAAATAAACAATTTGGACCAGACAGAAGAAATAAACATTCACCCAGAACACAATGAATAAACAAGAATTCAAAAAAATGAGGAGAGGCTTAGGAACCTCCATTACAACTTTAAATGTTCCAATATCCGAATCATAGGGGTGCCAGAAAGAGAAGAGGAAAAGGAAAAAATTAAAAACATATTTGAAAACATAATGAAGGAGAACTTCCCTAATCTGGCAAAGGAAATAGTCTTCCAGGAAGTTTAGGAAGCTCAGAGAGTCCCAAAAAGTTGGACACAAGGAAGCACACAACAAGGCATATCATAAGTGCATTACCCAAGATGAAAGAGAAAGAAAGAACCTTAAAAGCAGCAAGAGAAAAGGAGACAGTTACCTACAAAATACTTCCCATAGGACTATCAGCTGATTTTTCAAAAGAAACCTTTCAGTAAAGAAGGGGCTAGAAAGAAATACTCAAAGTCACGAAAGACAGGGACATACTTCCAAGGTTATTCTATCCAGCAAAGTATAGAAGGACATACAAAAGGCTTCTCAGATAAGGTTAATTAAAGGAATTCATCATCACCAAGCCCTTATTACATGAAACATAGAAGAGATTTTAACTAACAAAAATAATATGATAAAAAATTTGAACAGTAAAATGACAACAAGCACAACTATCAACAACCAAACCTAAAAAAAGTGAACTAAGGAAATAACTAGAACAGGAACAGAATTACAAACATGGATATTACATAGAGGGTTACAAGCAGGGAAATGGAGGGAAGGGAATGGGGGAAAAGGTACTGGGAATAAGTAGCATAATGGTAGATATAAAATAGGGGGGAGGTTAAGAATAGTATAAGAAATGTAGAACCCAAAGAACTTATATGTACAACCCATGGACATGAACTAAAGTTGGAGAGGTATGCGGGTGGGGGGGTATGTATGGCAGAAGGGAATAAGGGGGGGAATGGGACAACTGTAATAGCATATCAATAAAATATATTTTTTAAAAATAAAATAAATAAATAATAAAAATAAACAAGACAGAAACTCACAGATACAGAGAACAAAATCACAGTTGCCATACTGGGGGGTGGTTGGGGGTCTAGGTGAAAAGGTGAAGTGTATTCAGAAATACACACTGGCTTATTTCACTTAACATAATGCTTTCCAGTTCCATCCATGCTGTTGCTGAGGGTAGGAGCTCTTTCTTTGTTTCTTCTGTATAACATTCCATTGTGTAAATGTACCACAGTATTTTGATCCACTCATTTACTGATGGGCATTTAGGTTGCTTCTAGCACTTGGGTATTGTAAATTTTGCTGCTATTAACATGGGGGTGCATAGGTTCTTTTGAATTGGTGTTTCAGGGTTCATAGGACATAATCCCAGCACTAACAGCATGGATGGAACTGGAGAGCATTATGATGAGTGAAATAAGCCAGGCAGTGAAAGACAAATATTTTGTGATCTCATTTATAAGTGGTAACTAAGCAACAAAAACCAACGATGTAACCATTGTTGTTATACCAACAATATAACCAGAGACTTTGAATTAAAAAACAAACTGACAGTAATCAGAGAGGAGAAGGGAGATGGATAATAGGGGAAAAGAGATGAAGGGCCATCAAGTAACATATATAAAGGACAAAAGAATAAAGTGAAAAGGGGTAGTTTGGAGGGTGGGAGGCCGGAATGGGTGGGACAAAGATTGTGGTGGGGTGAAAATGGAGATAATTGTACTTGAACAACAATAAAAAATGCTATGCAAACTGGCAGTATGTAATATTCACAGGGATGTAAAATCCATCATGGGGAATATAGTCAACAATGTTTTGATAACATTTTATGGTGTCAGGTGAGCACTACACTTACTGGGAGTGTGATCACTTTGTAAGTTCTATAAACCCAGTATGCTGTGTACCTGAAAGCAATATAATATTGAATGCTAACTGTAATTTAAAAATTAAAAATTTTAGAGAGTTAAAGAAGCTGCTTAATATTAAAAATTATAAAAATGCATATATTTTAAGAAAAATGGCTCTTAACTGATAACAAATACTGTCCTGAATTAAGATGTAATATTATGTTTTTTCTCTTTTACTCCTCTTTACTTTTTCAAAAACCAATTTCAGCTTGGCAGATTGTGAAATATAGAGGAGAAATCATAGTGTGGTACGTACTATGAAATACAGGCACAGTTCCAGCTGTCTGAGGTTAGCAATGAGAAAAGTAAAACCAAGAGTAAGCGATTTGTCCAATGTCACATAATTTTCTGTAGGGAGCAAGTGTTGAGAAGGAAAACAGAAAAGGAAGGAACTAAGTTAAAGTAGTAGGAAATCCCATTTTTTCTCCTTTCTACCATCTCAGACAAGTTTCTAAAACTAAAAGGGAATTATTTCTGTAATTCTTAAGTTGGCTGAGTTCCACTTGAGGAAAAGAATGCAATTTCCAACTAAGAAAAATATTCTTATCTTTGTCAAGTGATGGCTAAGCGCCACTAGTATTGAATTCAGTGACAATTTCCCTATCACTACTTGAATTTTTCCCAGTGTCTTTTAGCAAAACCTTTGCAGTTTATATAATGGTGTACAAAGGAAATCTGAGGCAGTAAAAATTTCATGATTGTTAAGCCTATCTGTTAAGAATATCCTTAATCATCACTTTGCCTTTCCCCTTGACAGATGAGAAATGATATATTCAAAGCCATATTCATAATGAAGGTCTACAGCTTGAAATTATGCACCAGAGAAGATCAGTTTATATTTGAAGGCTTAGTGCCACCTCAGGGTTGTAAGTGATTATGAGGTCAAAACACATAGGCCAAAACTATGCTTAACTTATGTCTAATTCCTTTTTTCTATAATATGCATATGTTATTCTTTTAAAGCACTTACACTGCATTTATGTAACATATCTGCATGTAAAATCAAACAACAATAAGTTGTTTTCATCTTGTTTAATAATTTATTGGATTCTAAAATCTATAATAGTTTTTATGACAAATTATAAACATTATTTTTTTCATTAGAATTTCAAGTATATTTACGAATTTGGGTTTTATTAAACCTGGTTCATCATCTTCACAGCCATTAGAGAGAACCTTCCATTTGCATGTTGTATAAGGCCAGGAGAAAACACTAAGCAAAGGCATGAGTAATATTGTAATGTAAGGCATTCTTGCTCCTGAGAGATTTTACAAAACTTGGAAGTTTATATCTTAGTTTTTTGAGACAGAAAAATTGGATCTTTCATTTATATGCCCATAATGATCCTGACCAACTCACTTTAATTTTCTAAGCCTAGGTCACATAATTTGCAAAGCTGGCATAATGATAATAATACTATATACTATATATAGTAGGTTCTTAAGGTTTAAGATAATGTATGTACAAAACTTAGCAAAGCTCCTAACTCCTAGAAGAAACTTTATCAAAATTAGATGTTATATCATCACCATTACTATTACTCTATTTCCCTCTCTCTGACGTGGTTCCTTCCAGTTACGAGATTGTGGAGTTTTTTGATGCCTTCTCCTTGGCAGCCATAATAAACTCTGAAGAAATGTGTGCTCTTCTCTATCTACTTGACAGCCTCATCAACTCATCTATCTTTGAATGACATTTGCTTATAACACTGGACTTCATGACTGTGCCAGTTGCCACAAGTGGAGCCTGCCAGTGTCACTGAAGTTACTGTCCAGAGGTGTACAACATTGCTTACATTTATCCTGGAAGACCTCCTCCAAGCCTCCACCAATGGGACTCTTCTGGCTAAGCTGCTTTCAGAGAAGTCTTACTGTCTTGGTTTTTAAAGAGTGTTAGAGCCCTTCCATTAGAGCCTGTCTTTCTCCACCTCCCATAACAATGATAAATGAGAAAATATCTTTGTAAGTGTATTGCTCAAAATTTAGCAAAGGAGATGGACATAATAACAAATTACAAAAAATGTGAGGTTTCATTTGCTATACATTTACTGGCTTCTCTTTTCCTTCTTGCATGATGTTCATTTCTGTTTTTCTGATTCCTTGATCACACCTAGACTTGGTTGTCTAACTGACCTTCCTGTCTCTAGGTTCTCCTTCCTCCTTTTCATCCAAAATATCACTGCTAGATTGATCTTCCCACAAGACTACTTTAAGCAAGAGATCTTGTCCAAGTTCCTCAAGGAAAGGAGCCTTTAAGAAACAAATGAAGCAAATACAGATATTTTTATTTTTTTAAGGTAGTTGATATGATTAAACAGCCCCTGGCATTTGATAGAATTCATTTCTTACCCTTACCCCCTTACCTTATATTTATTTATGTATTTATTTATGTATGTATGTATGTATGTATTTAGAAATTTACAGAAAACAATGAGGAAGTGGATACCTTCATCTGCTGACTTACCTCTCAGCTCTCCTCCAGACCCCTTGGCTCATTTGGAAGGGCTGTTCAATGTCAAAACTTAGGCTCATTGGAAAATTCCTCAAGTGACTAAAAACTGAAATTAGAAGGTTCCTTTCTCCGGAAAACCCAAGACTTTCCAATTTTCATTTGTGTTACTTATCAAGCTATTGTCTCTTTGCTCCAACTCCACTATTTCATACATGGTTTTTTGATGGTAGTGCTAAGATTCTGCAAAGTACATTTATGCATTTTACTTCCATGGTGAAAGTTTTTGAATTCTCCTAATAGGAGATACTTGAGGGGTTATGCTAAGATAAAGGAGGGAAAGAGACTTGTTCCCTTCTGGGTTTTTTTTTTTTCCGGTCTCCTTCTTGTTCATCTCAGCATCATCCTGGCAGAGCTGCTTTATCCTGGCAATGGTGATTCCTTCCTGTAGAGGCAACTGAACCTGGTTTGTAGATTGTTGCACACTTTCAAAACCACATTCACCATGACACACCTCTCCTGCCATGAAACAACAATACCAGCAGTATGATACCTCCTCCTCAGTAGTTTTGGTCTTTGGCTCATAGGGATCCTCTTCTGTAGTCTAAGTTCACAACTACATGTAACTTCTCTTCTAAATTTTAGTGATTTAAACCACAATCCTCCCTTATATAAACTCATCCAGGAATTGCTAGCTCAGTGACACCCTTGAAGTCTCTATTACCATATAGATTATCTAGTTAACAAATTTCTACTGTTAACAATCTTTTTATTTATTTTTTAGTGTTTGAACTACACTTGACATAATATATTTGTTTCAGGTATACAACATAGTTATTAGACATTTATTCTTTAATTATATTTTATTGATTATGCTATTACAGTTGTCCCATTTTCCCCCCTTCATTACCCTCCACCCTGCACACCCCCTCCCACCCACATTCCCCCCTTTAGTTCATGCCCACGTGTCATAAGTTCTTTAGCTTCTACATTTCCCACACTATTCTTGCCCTCCCCCTGTCTATTTTCTACCTACCATCTATGCTACCTGTTCTATGTACCTTGTCCCCCTCTCTCCTCTTCCCACTCCCCTATTGCTAACCCTCCATGTGATCTCCATTTCTGTGTTATTAGACATTTATATAGCTTATGAAGTGATCACTCTCATAAGTCTAGTACCCATCTGACATCATGCATAATAATTAAAATATTATTGACAAGGTTCATTATGCTTTACTTCATATTCCTATAACTGTTTTTGTAACTGGCAACCTTAATCCCTACCCTTTTTTTACCCATCCTCACAACAGTTATCCCATCTGAGAACTATTAATTTGTTTTCTGTATGTGTAAGTTTCTGTTTTGTTTCTTTTGTTTTTTGGGATTCCATATTTAAATGAAATATGGTGTAAGAGACCATTCTGCATGGTGTGAGCCCAGCTCCCAGTGGAAAGCAAGGTCCTATGCACAGGACCCATGCCCATGGATAGGTTCTCACATCAGGATTCAGGCCTGCAATGTACCTAGGCCGCTTTGAGACTTGCTTTTGTTAAAACTCCCTCAACCTGAATTGAGACAGCAAACATTTACTGCAAAGTAACTTCTTAAAATCCATGCTAAACCTTCCAAGGATGAGTGTACCCCATTCAACCATTTTTCCCATTTAATTTGCAAATATCCTTCTTCTGTGATGTGATTAGCGGCATCGGTCCTTAGTTTTCTGTAAAAGGTAACCACCTAAAAGAACCTGTACATAGTAAATGAGGACCATCATGTGATGTGCCCAGAAAAAGAAATAAAGGCTTGTCACCGTGGAGGCCAGGGTTTTTCTCCCCTTGAGAGAAAACCATGCTGTCATTTTTCCTCCACAGGACTCAGTAGTCCATGTGAATTTCTCGTATCTCATCCACAATGAGGCAGACCCCACAAGCCAGTGTCCACATCAGCTGGTGCCCATGAACAGGGATCCAGGGCTACCAGCTCTGGTTGTGCGCAACTCACCAACTTGGTGGGAGTACAGTGCATTAGCCCAGGTAAGGTCCAGTGACCCCCCAGTGCTTTTCAGGAAGCTTGTAGGGTATGTTGGATTTCAGAGGAAAAGGGTTTTCTTCCTAAGTCACCCTCTTTTGTGATCACTTTGCAACTGTATGTTCTTTAGTAAGCAGGAGCCTTGCTCTCTCTCCCAAGTATTTGTCACAACCTCACAGGTGCAGGTGGAGCAGTTAAGAGCCACAAGGGTGCTCTTTGTAACATTGTAAAAACACCCACAGGCCGATCCCTGAGCCACAACCCCCAACTAGGTCTAGGCTTGGGAGAAATAGCAAAAATTTTCTCTTTAATCAGCTTTAAAGCATCAGCTAGTTACAGGACAATTTACAAACATCTCAGCAAATTCTTTCCTTTAAGCCACCTCTTGTGGTCCCTTCAGTTTTGCCTTTTCCCTCCATCTGCCAGCATAAGGATTTAAAGGTTCAGGCAGAGAAAAGGCAGAATTGAGACTAGTTTTGCAATCGTCGTGCTTGTGGTGGGAGGAATTTCAGAAAAAAGGTTCTTATATTTGTTAAAAATTTTCTTTAAAGGTTTCTGCAAATCCTCAACCATGGGGAACAGGCTCTCTAAGGAATAAGAACAATGTTTTAAGCTAGTTCAGCAGCATTTTGGGGCTGCTGCTGAATGTCTCCCTGATAAGGGATCTTTAGACTTATTTAGGAAAAAGTTGGGCAGAAGTTGAAATAATACCAGGTGGTGTGGAATAAGATTCTTAGTGTCTCAATCCCTCCTTTAGAGGATTTAATTTGAAAACTGGTTTGCTTGAATTTTGTTTTTGTTTTGAAACAAACTGCTCAGTCTCAAAATATTTTGCTAAACCTCTGGTAAATAGAATAAGATCTCTAATGTTGTTACATCATAAGGATTCTACTCAGAAAGAATTTAAATTGATTGTTTAAAGAAGAAAAAAGATCTCACTTCCCTCAGATGGTAAAAAACTCAGGAAGAAAAACAATGAGAAAATGTCTTTTAATCACTCTGAATCCTCCTTATAGAGGCCCAGGGACTGACTGCTTTAGTCCTAGGAACAAGCTGTGTGGAGCTTAGTATCCTCCCTCCCTCTTCTCCAGCCTCCCTAAAGTTGTCAAGGGCACTAGATAATTGAGACAGCTCACTTTTGAACACACTCAAGGAATGCAGTAATCAATAAAAAAAGTAAATGTATTTGCCAGTTGAGAAAAAAACTGTTTCTAAAAGTTATGAATGTGTACATAAATTTGTCAATCTGAAGCATGCTACAAGTGGGATAGGGGATGTGGCATGTTAAAAAATATTAAGAATCCTCCTTGTTTATGCCAGAGCCATGACCTTTATTGTAAAAATGAAATTTAGATATACTGTCTCCCAGGGAGAACTAGCCCTTCTCCACGGAAAATTAAATACTACTTTTTAACTCATTACCTGTAAATATTGATTGTTTCCTTGGGGAAGAACTGGCTACTCTCTTGGATGGAACAGTTAGTCCAACAAGTCACAAAAGGCCCTTGACACATAACCATTTTTGTCTAAAAGATATTTTTTCAGAGCACCCCCCTCCATCTTTCCCACTTTCCTTGAAAACTCTGAACCTAGGATCTACCAGGTCCTGAGAACAACAGGGCAATTATTTGCTGCTTAAACTCACTGCAGCTTGTGGAAACAGCAGGGTGCCTGTCTTTCCAAGCTAAGCAAATTATTAAAGAATGTCATGATTTCCAAGCCCTTAGCAAGGTACCCCCATCTACAGGAGTTAATCCTCAAGGACTAGGTTCTCAAATAATTTGGCAAACAGATGTCACTCATCACACACCCTTTGTAAAACTCAAATATGTTCATATTTCTATTGATACATACTCTAGTGCTCTACATACATCTGCTTTAACAAGAGAATCTGCTAAAAAGATATACAAGCCCATTGGCTTGAGGCCTTTAGTCATTTATGATGGCCTCAGCAAATTAAAACTGATAATAGCCCTGTATACCTTGCCCATTCTACGCAGGGTTTTCTTCAGCATTGGAATATCCAACATAAAATAGCAACACCTTATAATCCAACAGGTCAGACAATTGTAGAATGGGCTCATCATACTTTTAAAAATCTTCTTAAAAAATGTTCTAAAAAACAAAAAAGGGTGAGTTCTTCCCTCCAAAATTGATTTTGTTAGTCATGTTTACCTATAATTTTCTAAATAGTGATGAATCATTCTGTACTCCAATTAAGAAACATTTTCAGAAGAAGGAGCCAAAGTCATCATATCCTTAGGTTTTATATAGAGATTCATTGAAAGATGGCTCTTGGCAGGGCCCTGTAGGTCTCTTAACTTGGGGAAGAGGGTTTGTGTGTGTTTCCATCCCTACAGGTCCTGTCTGGCTGCCAGCCAAAAGAGTAAAGCCTTATCATGAGCAGGACAGACACTAAGCTCTGCTACCTGGAGCCAAAAACCAATCAACTGAGAGATCAGATGGCCCAGCTGACCCTGAAAAACCAGAAGGAAAATGGACACCATCCATCACTCACTGTCACTCACGGGCCTGGGTCCACCAATGGAGGAAGATGGGGCCTGACCTAATGACAGGGGCTGAGGCTCAAGAACTTCCTGCAGAAGACAACAACCCCTTGGTACCCCATAATGTTCAATTGTTGAACCCTAAAAATTGGTTCAATGGACTGAATTTGTGGGTTTGGGTCATGGTAGCCCTTGGATGCCTTGTTGTCTTAATCCTTATTTGTGCTTTATGATGTATATAAAGGTTGTTTTCTTGAGATTGCATTTGGGAACAGCAAATAGTAGGTTTCACAGCCTTAACAGCTACAATTGCATTTACAAATGAAAAAGGGGGAGATTAGATGTTGGGAACCACCCTGCTTGGTTGGTTTCAGAAGCTGTAAACCGCCCCCCCCCCCCAGCCTTGGCTAAGGCTAAGTGAGCAACCTTCGGACCATAAGCCACTAAGGAGACAAAGCTTGTCTCCCTGGCAGGGGTACCACCTCTGCTCCTTTTACTTCACCCTTCCTGGCCCCCAATGCTTGATTGGTTAGCCAATGACAGGTAAGATTCCACAAGGGAAGGATGACCTAAGACAGGCACGGACATGAGGAGGCCTTCAGTAAAGGACTTGGGCGGCTATGGAGAAAGCGGGTGATGGACTCTCGCCAATCGGCTTTGACATAGCCTGAGTCCTCATTCTGTCTGCAAGAAGTTCCTACTCTCTTGGCTGACTTACTTCCCCTGCTTGACCTAAGCCTGCAACAATGCCAGGGGTGGGTACGACCCTGTGCTGGAAAGGGTAGGTTCCCTAGAGCAATCAGGCCTAAGAGAGAAAGCACAAAATCCTGTGAAACCTACGTTGCTAATACCCTGAATTTAAATGATAAGGGTCCAAACTTGAAATGAGTTTCTTTCCCCAAAGTTTTATGGCCCTTTAGCTATCTGCCCCTGACTCTAAATAAGCCCTCAGAGTTCTTTGAATGTTATCTATTTGACCATCACTACCTGATAATGATTGATGGGCTTAATCTGAGAGTGTGGGTCTTTGGAGCTGCTGGTTGCTTACTGATTATAATAATGCTCTGTGTACTTTGACTCATTTGCAAATTATTTTCCCAGGGCCATGTGAGAGACCAGCAAGTAGCAAGCTTTGTGGGATCTATAGCGGTCCTAACTAAAAACAAGGGAGAAAATGTAGGAGACTGTTCTGCATGGCATGGGCCCAGCTCCCACTCAGAGATGCACAGGGCCCACACCCACAGATAAGTTTTCCCATGGGGAATCAGGCCTGCATTTGTACCTAAGCTGCTTTGGGACTTGCTTTTGCTAAAACTCCCTCACCCTGAATTGAGAGAGCAAGTGCTTACTGTAACTTCCTAAAATCCATGTTAAACCTTCCAAGGATGAGTGTAACCGGCTCAACCACTTTTTCCTTTTCATTTGCAAATATTCTCCTTGTGTGATGTGATTAGCGCCATTGGATCCTTTGTTTTCTGTAAAAGGTAACCACCTAAATGAACCTGTGCATTGTAAATGAGGACCAACATGTAATGTGCCCAGAAAAAGAAATAAAGGCTTACCATGGTGGAGGCCAGGGTTTTTCTCCCCTTGAGAGAAAAACCATGCCATCCCTTTTCTTCCACAGGACTGGGTAGTCCATGTGAATTTCTCGTATCTCATCCATAGTGTGGTGGACCCCATGAGCCAGGGTCCGCATCAGTGTGGCATTTTTCTCTCTCTGACATTTCACTTAGCATAACACCCTCTATGTTCATTCATGTTGTCACAAATGGCAATATTTCATTCTTTTTACAGCTGTCCAATATTCCATTGCAGATATATACCACTTATTCTTTATCCATTTGTTTATCAATGGGCACTCAGGTTGATTTAGTAGTTCTTGATATTAACCTCTGTTCAATAATGTATACTTTGTTTTTATTGCCTAAATGGAGCCTGACTGATACATTATTATTAGACTACCTGTCTGATGATTATTTTTACTTCCAATTTCTCTACAAAATGCAAAGCTAAGTGTACATAAGGTAGGAGTAGACATGATAATAGCAGTTTGGGAGTATATCCAGGCACACTATGCTCAAAAACAAGTCTCTGTTAATGAAACTAAAAAGGCTACATCTGTTTTTCTGCCTCTCTGCCTATAAATGTCACCAATGAACCTGTTTTACACATTTACCATGTTTTATTTGTGGAGTTCTTTTCATGTATATCCTAACAAGCAGAAGCAGGTCAGAGAAGTCAGACCTGCTATAGGAGTCAGAGAAGATATCCAGAAAATATTCAATAAATGAGTAAATTAAAATCCTTCAGTTGTTTTAAGAAGATTTATTAAGATGTTAAATTGTTCAGAAATGTTTCAGACAAATGATGCAGGTATCTATTACTGATTATACCAGATCCTTCTGAGAATTTTGATAGAACCAGTCTCAAATGTAGAGGCACCTTCTAATAAGTCAACTTACTGTTGGTTATTAAACTATTGTTTCTTGACTCAAAATACTATACTTGACTCATTCAAGTATATGTATACTTGACTTATTCAGTACTTGACTTCTATACTATACTTTGGGGTGCCAGGTTTGCTGCCATCAGTATCTCAATAATATCTCCCTCTTGGTATTTTGAATTTCAGCTCTGCAAGATCCTTCCTACAAGTAGATCAGTAAACCTAATCTCTTATTATTTTGTCTTTAAACATTTATTCTTCTCCATCAGGCTTCTCATCATGTTCTTCTAACTGGAGATATCACAGAGAAACCAGAAGCCAGGAGAATAAGAGAGGGAGCTACTTTATTCCTCTTTGCTTGTCCCTATCAGGATCTCCACAAAAACAGTTCTTCACTTTGGCAGCTACAGTAGGTTTTTGTTTCTCTCACCCTCCCTGAAACAGACTCATGGAAATGCTCTGAAATCACAGCATCAATTGATAGTCACTCTTCCTCAGAAGTCTTAAAACTGGTTCCTTGGGCTATCTCTTTTAGCATCTTAAGGTAACAGCACCAGGTATGCAACTCTCCCTCTTCAATGGTCTGAATTTCAGCTCTATAGGATCTTTCCTCCATGTTGTATACTATCATCAGCTGAGTAGCACACCCTCTTCAGAAATTTAGCTCCAAGTTCTGCTGAGTACTTCCTCTGGGCTCCTGAGGTACCAGCCTAACTGGGCAATTCAGCATTTTCAGTCCAGGCTCTTTAGGGTAACTTCTGGAAAAATTTAGGTTCTAATAACTAAAATTTTCCATTTTTGTCATGGCTCTTGCAGTGAAAGCTACTTCCTGTAATTACTACTTCCATGTAACCTTTATATTTCCCTTCGTTGGTGGTGGAATTAGGATTCTTTTACAGAGTTGAAAGGAAAAGCATTTCAGAGACTCATGGGTAGGAGGATGTGCGCAATTGTGCAAAGATTTACTGAAGCAAAACCAAAGAACTGTCCTCTCCAGGGGCCCAATGCTACATCCACAACCAGGTATCTCAGTTTTGTCTGGCTATGGAAGAAGTTTAGCCTCTGGGGCTACAGTCCTGCACCCATGTACATCAGGCCCAGGAATGCTAAGACTCGGAGGTGCAGAAATTCTTTGTGCCTCATTTCTCCATCTGCATGTCCACCTCCAAGGCTGCACGTGGGTCTATACAGCTGCTAAAGAGAGGGAGCATGAGCAAATGAACCTCAAGCCTTTGTTAAGCTTTCCCTATATTTCCTTGGGTTTGGGAAGGAGTAAGTTTTTTGTTTGTTTGTTTGTTTGTTTGTTTGTTTGTTTTCCCAAACTATGCAATCTCTTTTCTAATTCTTCGTGGGCTTGTGCTGGGCTCTTCTTCTATCCAAACCCTTTCCTGGATTTTCTGGGTTTCTGTGATCTTATCCTTTCTGTTTTTCCCCCTAGATTTTTCCAAACCAGACTCCTCCCCTTTCAGGTTGCCATTTTGGCTCCTACTGTGCATGCCTCATTGTGGAAGGACCTCGCTATGTGCCATCTTGGTGTCTACTGCACATTCTTTAGGAAAGGAATTCCCCTTACAGTTTATTCTTCCCCACAGTAATCTATTGGAAGTTAAACAGTCGTTCCCTAGGGAGACTGGAAAGACAAGTCTTCCTCCCTAGTCAGGGAGATATAGGAATATAAATTACCTTAATGTTTCTATCCCATGGGGTGTCTGTGGAGCTGCCCATTCCTAGTTAGTCAGGCTTAATGTCTGATTCCATTTCCCCTTTCCTTTGTAATTAAGTAACTAATTGCCTGCCTACACTAACACCTTTTACCTTTTTTTTTTTTGTTCTCTAATACTGTTTCACCCACAGTCTACATTAAAATTTCTGTTAAAAAACTATTAAGTAATCTCTGTTTTCCTAGCTGTATACAGACAGATATAATCACAGTCTTGGTACTTTAGGGAAGGAAACATTTTTCTTTACTCTTTGAGGTTCTTTGTCTTGTTTAATAAAGTTGACATACAACAGATTTACAGGAGAAAAACAAATTTAATTTTGTAGGTATGATATACCCATAAAAATATGAGACCCAAAGGCAGTCATGCAATTGAGGTTTATATGCCAACCTGAGCTAAGGAATAGTATAAGGGCCTGGGGCTTCATGGGGGAGAAGGGTAATTCACAGGATGATAAGAACAGATGTTTGGTAATTAGAAGTTTGCCTAACATACCTATAGTATTCTCTTGCGTAAAAATACCACAGAGGTTTTATCCACTGATGGGCACTAGGACTGCATCCAAATCTTGGCTATTGTAAATAACACTGCAATAAACATAGGGACACATATATTCTTTCACATTAATTTTGGGTTTCATCAGATATATTTCCAGAATCACTGAGTCATAATGCCATTCTATTCTAATTTTTTTGAGGTAACTATATACTGCTTTCCACAGTGACTGCACCAAACTGCATTTCCTCCAAGAGTTTACAAATATTCTCTTTTCTACACACCCTCACCCACATTTGATGTTTGTTGATTTATTGATGATAGTCATTTTGACAGGCGTGAGGTGATATCTCATAGTGGTTTTGACTTGCATTCCTCTGATGATTAGTGACATTGAGCATCTGTTCATATGTCTATTGGCCATCAGTATATCTTTTTTGGAGACGTGTCTATTTAGATAATTTGCCCATTTCTTAATTGGATTGCTTTTTTGTTTGTTTTGGGTGTTCAGTTGTATAAATTATTGGTGAAGTTTAAATATTAATCCCAAATCAGCTATATAATTGGTAAATATGTTCTCTAATTCAGTGGGTTGTCTTTTAGTTTTGTTGATGGCTTCTTTACTGTGTAAAAATATTTTAGTTTGATGTGGACCCATTTGTTTACATTTTTGTTTGCTTCACATGCCTAAAGAGTTATATCAGAAAAAAAATGCTACAAGAAATATCCAATATTTTAGTTCCTATGTTGTCTTCTAGGGTTTTAGGGTTTTGACTTTTACATTTACATCTTTAATCAATTTTGGGTTTACTCTTATGTATGGTATAAGGGGTGCTTTGGTTTCACTTTTTTTGCAGGTATCTTTATTTTGGGGGATCATGGATTTTTTATTGTTGTTCAAGTAAAGTTGTCTCCATATTACCACCACCAGTCCCCCCACTCCAGCTATCCCCACCTCCCAACCTTGATCCTACCTCCCTAATTTTTCCAACACAATATATATTGAATAGATTATCTTAACTCCATTATATGTTTTTTGGCTCCTTTGTCAAATATCCATTGACCACAATGATGTAGGTTTATTTCTTGGTTCTTTATTCTTTTCCATTGACCACTATGCCTATTTTTATGCCAGTACCATTTCATTTTGATTACCATAGACTTGCAATAAAGTTCGATATCAGGTAGCATGATTCTTCTAACCCTGTTTACCTTTTTCAGTATTGCTGTGGCTATTCCAGGTATTTGTGGTTCTATACAAATATTTGCAATACTTGTTTTAGTTCTGTGAAATATAACATTGGTATCTTGATAGAAATTGCATTGAATCTATAGATTGCATTGGGTAGTATCAACATTTTAACCATACTAATTTTTCATATCCATCAGCATTGTATATACTTTTACTTACTTATATCTCCTTCAATTTCTGTTTCTTCAGTGTCTCATGATTTTTCAATTGCAGGTCATTTATATCCTTCTGAATTTATTCCTACATAATTTATTTATTTTTGATGCAATTATACATGTAATAGTTTTCATAGTTTTTATGAAAGTTTGTTATTGATATATAAAAATGCTGCCAATTCTAAATACTAACTTTGTATTTTTACTTTGCTGAATTCATTTATCAGTTCTAGTGTTTTTATGTGGAGTCCTTAGGATTTTCTATATACTGTATCATGTCATCTTCAAATTATGACAGTTTTGCTTCTTACTTTTTAATTTGGATAACTTTTATTTATTTTTTCTTATCTGATTGCTGTTGTTAGGACTTCTAGTACTATGTTAAATATGACTGATGAAAGTGGATATTATTGTCTGGTTCCTGATATTAAGGAAAATGATTTTAGTTGTTGTACATTGAGTATAACGTTGGCTGTAGGTTTATCATATATGGCCTTTATGACATTGAAGTATGTTCTCTCTATTCTCTTATTGCTGAGAGATTTTATTACAGATAGGTTCTGGATTTTATCAAGTGCTTTTTCTGTTTCTATTTATATGATGATGTGATTTTTGTCCTTTATTTTGTTTATATGATATATCACATTTATTTATTTGTGGATACTGTACCAACCTTACATTGACAAAATAAATCCCACTAGATCCTGGTGCATAATCTTTTAAATGTATTGCTGGATTCATTTGGCTAGTATTTTGTTGAGGATATTAGCATCCATGTTCATATGAGATATTGGACTATAATTTTCATTCTTTGTACTGTCTTTATCTGATTTTGGAATTAAGATAATGCTGGCCTCATAAATAAGCTTGTGGGTCTTACCTCCTCTTGAATTTTTTGGAATAGTTTTAGAAGTATAGGTGTTAGTTCTCAGAATGTTCGGTAAAATTCACCTGTAAAGCCATCCAGTCCAGAAATTGATTGCTGGTTCAATTTCATTAGTTGTAATCTGTCTATTGAAGTTTTATGGTTCTTACTTATTCTTACTTATTTCTAGAAACATATAGGAATGTTTCTAGGAATTTATCAATTTTGTCCATTTGTCAGCATATAGTATTTCATAATATATTCTTATAATCATTTGTACCTATTTGGTATCTGTTGTTATTTTTCTTTCATTTCTGAATTTATGTATTTGAGTCCTTTATCTTTGCTTCTTAATCAGTGTGGTTAAAGGTTTGTCAATTTAGCTTATCTTTTCAAAGAACCAGTTATTAGTTTTAATGACCTTTTGTATTATTATTTTTAGACTTTATTTTATTTCTGCTTTAAGATTTATCATTTTCTTTTTCTATTCACTTTGTGCTTTGTTTGTTTGATTATTTCTAATTCCTTTAAGTGTAAAGTTGTTTATTTGAGACTTTCTTGGTTCTCGGGGTAGGCTTGTGATGATATGAATTTCCCTCTTAGGACTGCTTTTTCTGTGTTACATAGTTTTGAGTTGTTGTTTTCTTGTTTTCATTTGTTTCCAGCTATCTTTTATCTTTTTACTTTTTATTCTATTACAGTTGTCCTGATTTCTCCTCCCCCCATTATTCTCTCACACTCTACTCACTGCCTTTCTCTCACATTTAATTCTCCCCTGCCAATTGTCTTTGTCTATGGGTCCATTATACATATTCCTTGATGGCCATCCCTCTGTTATCCCCCTCCCCCCATCCCACCTGGTTACTGTCAGTTTGTTCTCTATTTACATGTCTCTGGTTATATTTTGCTCACTTTTTTGTTTTGTTGAATAGGTCCCACTTACAGGTGAGATCTTATGGTACTTTTTATTTCTTCTTTGATCTTACTGTTAGTCCATTTATTGTTTAGTAACATATTATATGTTTAGTAACGTATTATTTAGCCTCCATGTATTTGTTTATTTTTACTATATTTCTTATTATTGATTTCTATTTTCATATAATTATGCACACAAAAGATGTTTGATACAATTTCAATCTTCTTGGGTTTATCAAGATTTGTGTTGCATCCTAATGTGATCTATCCTAACAAATGTTCCATGTGCACTTGAAAAAAATGTACATATATTTGGTTGCTTTGGGGTGCAATGCTCTGAAGATATCAATTAAGTCCATTTGATCTAGTGTGTCATTTAAGGCCACTGTTTCCTTATTGATTTTCCTTCTGGAAGACCTATCCATTGACATCAATGAAGTGTTAACATCCTCTACTATGACTGTAATATTCATCCCCTAAGACTGTAATATTGTCTACCTTTCACTTTATGCCCATCAAAACTTGCTTTATATATTTAGGGGCTACTATTTGGGGTACATAAATGTTTACAATGGTTAGGTTCCCTTGTTGGATTTTTCACATTTTATTATATAGTGGCATTTTTTATTTCTTATTATAAACTACTAAAGTTGATTTTTTTCAGATATAAGCATTGCTACACAAGCTTTTTATGTTACCAATGGAATGAAACAACTTTTTCTGTCCCTTTTCTTTTAGTCTGCGTGTATGTTTCATTCTGATTTGGCCTCTTGTGGGCAACATACACATGGGTCTTATTTGATAATCCATTCAGCTACCATATGTCTTTTGGTTGGAACATTTCAGCTATTTACATAATAGTGATTATTGATATGTACATATTTACCATGATTTTACACTTTTTGGTGAATTTTTAAAAATTTCTTGTTGTGTTTTTTATTATTGTTTAAGTACAGTTGTCTCCATTTTTCCACCACTGCTTTCCCCTGCCCCACACACACTCACTTCCCACCCTCAACCCTTCTACCCTTTAGCTTTGTCCATGGGTCCTTTATATGTGTTCCTTGATGATTTTTCCCCTTCTTTCCCCTGTTATTGCCCTCCACCTATCCCTGTGGTTACTGCCAGTTTGTTCTTTCTTTCAATGTCTCTGGTTATATTTTGCTTGCTTGTTTCTTTTGTTGATTATTTCACTTATAGGTGAGATCAGATGATATTTGTCTACCACCTGGCTTAATCCACTTAGCATAATGCTCTCCAGTTCTATCCATGCTGTCATGAAGGGTAGGAGCTTCTTCTTTCTTTCTGTTGTGTGGTATTCCATTGTATAAATGTACCATCATTTTTTGAATCACTCATTTACTGATGGGCAATTAGCTTGCTTCCAACACTTGGCTATTGTAAACTGTGCTGCTATGAACATTGGGGTGCATAGGTTCTTTTGGAAGAGTGTTTCAGGGTTCTTAGGATATAATACCAGCAGTGGAATTGTTGGGTCAAAAGGTAGGTCCATTTTTAGTTTCCTTAGAAAATTCCATACTGCTTTCCATAGTGGCTGTACCAGTCTGCAGTCCCACCAACAGTGTACTAGGGTCCTCTTTTCTCCACAAGCTCTCCAACACTTGTTGTTTGTTGCTTTGTTTATGATGGCCATTCTGACTGGTGTGAGGTGGTATGTCATTGTGGTTTTAATTTGCATATATCTGATAGCTAGCAATATCCAGCATCTTCTCATGTGTTTCTGGATCTTCTGTATGTCCTCCTCGGAGAAGTGTCTGTTCAGATCCTTTACCCATTTAAAAAAATTTTTTTTTTCTTCCTGGAGTGAAGTTGTGTGAGTTTTTTATATAGTCTGGAGATCAAACTGTTTTCTGAGGTATTTGGCAACTATATTTTCTCATACACATGGTTCTCTTTTCATTTTAATGCTATTTTCTTTAGCCATGAAGAAACTTTTTAATTTGATGTAGTTATATTTGTTTATTCTTTCCTTTATGTCCCTTGTTGTAGGTGGCATATTGGTGAAAATATTGCTGCATGGAGTTTCTGAGATTTTCCTGCCTATGTTTTCCTCCAGGACTTTTATGGTAATAGGATATATACTTATTCTTCTATCCACCTTGAATTTATCTTTGTGTATGGTGTTAGCTGTTGATCAAGTTTCATTTTTTTTATATGTAGCTTTCCAGATCTCCAAACACCATTTTTTGAAGAGGCTATTTTTACTCCATTTTATGCTTCTACCTCCTTTGTCAAATATTAATTACCATAGAGAGGTGGGTTTCAGGGCTCTTTATTCTGTTCCATTGGTCTACGTGTCTGATCTTATGCCACTACCAGGCTGTTGTGACTACAATGGCCTTGTTATACAGTTTGATATCAGGTATTGTGATCCTTCCTATTTTGTTCTTCTTTCTCAAAACTGCCGCAACCATTTGGGGTTGTTTATGATTCCATATAAATTGTTGCAATGTTTGTTCTATATCTTTGAAATATGTCATTAGTACTTTACTAGTGGTTGCCTTGAATCTATAAATAGCTTTGGGTTGTATGGACATTTTGATGATGTTAATCCTTCCAATCCATGAACATGGTACATGCTTCGATTTTTTTGTGTCTTCCTTAATTTCTTTCTTCAGAGTTGTGTAGTTTTCTGAGTACAGGCCTTTTACCTCCTTGGTTAGGTTTATTCTTAGGTACTTTATTTTTCTTGTTGCTATATCAAATGTGATTTTTCCCCTGATTTCTATTTCTGATATTTCATTGTTCTTGTACCAAAAAAAATGCCTTTGACTTATGTATTGACTTTTTATCCAGCTTTTTTTTTTTTTTTTTTTTTTGCCAAATTCACTTAATAGTTAGAGTAGTTTCTTGGTGGAGTCTATAGGATTATCTATGTACACTATTATGTCATCTGCAAACAATGATGGTTTTGCTTCCACCATTCCAATTAGGATAACTTTTATACCTTTTTCTTACCTGATTGCTGTGGCTGGGACTTCCAATACTTTGGTGAATAGGAGTGGTTAAAGTGGAGATCCTTGTCTTGTTCCTGAATTTAGTGGGAAACCTTTAAGTTTTTGTGCATTGAATATGATGTTGGCTGTAGGTCTCTCCTATATTGCCTTTATTATGTTGAGGAATGCTCCTTCTGTTCCCACTTTACTGAGTGTTTTTATCATAAATCAGTACTCTACCTTATCAAATGCTTTTCTGCATCTATTGATATGATCATGTGATTTTTGTCTTTATTTTGGTTTATGTGATGTGTTACAGTTATTGATTTTTGAATATTTCACAATCCTTGCACTCCTGGGATGAATCCCAGTTGATCATGGTGTATGATTTTTTTAATGTATTGCTGGATGCAGTTTGCCAAAATTTTGTTGAGTATTTTAGTATCTATGTTCATCAGCAATGTTGCCCTAAGTTCTCTTTCTATGTTGTATCTTTATCTGGTTTTGGGATTACAATGATACTGGCTTCATAAAAAGGAGTTTGGGAATCTTCCGTCTTGGATCTTCGAAATAATCTCAGAAGGATAGGGGTTAGCTCTTTCTTAAATGCTTTGCAGAATTTTCTTGTGATACAGTCTGGTCAAGGGCTTTTGGGTGTCAGGAGGTTTTTGATTACTGCTTCAATTTCATCTACTGTTAGTGGTCTGTTCAGGATTTCTGCTTTTTCTTCAGTGAGTTTTGGAAGATTATATTTTTCTTGAAATTCATCCATTTCACAAAGGTTTTCAAATTTCTTGGCACATAGTTCTTCATAGTAATTTCCTACAATCCTTGTATTTCTGTGGTATCAGTTGTAATCTCTCCTCTTTTATTTCTGATTGTGTTTATTTGGGTCCTCTCTGTTTTTTTGTTGATTCTGCTCAAAGGCTTGTTAAATTTGTTTATCTTTTTAAAGAACCAGCTCTTGGATTTATTGATCCTTAGAATTGTGCTTTTATTCTCTATGTCATTTAATTTTACTCTGATCTTGGTTATTTCCTTCCTTCTACTTGATCTGGGCTGTCTTTGTTGTTGTTTCTCCAGTTCTTGTGTTTGTAGTGGTACATGGTTTGTTTGAAATGTTTTATCCTTTTTCTTAGGTAGGCCTGTGTCACTATGCCCTTCCCCCTCAGGACTGCCTTTATTGTGTACTATAAATTTTAGATTGTTCTGAGTTAATTTTCATTTGTTTTGAAAACATTTTTT